>JAOEHY010031998.1:0-28021 GCA_025447955.1 Psilopsiagon aurifrons
AGAACATGCAGCTCAACAGCTTAACAGTTTATCTTAATGCTTACTATGTCAGAAAAGTGTTTAATCTGCTAAAGGAGAAGAAAGAAGTTACTTATCCTTGTGTATTCTTGTGTACTCCCTGATCCCACCCACATCCCTTAGAAAAACTGAGCAGTGTAATATTGACACTGAAGTTTTGCTGTTCTCTCACTGGGATGCTGTAGCCAGAGGTGATTTCAGAACTGAAGACTTTTACCGGGTGGCCTTGTGGTGTAGCTCTGCATGTGAGACAAACCTCTGTGAGTGGAGTAATCACCAACCACGCACATCGTTAATAATGGTTTCCTGGTCTAATTCTGCTGAAAACAATGGCATGACCTGTTCTATTTATGCTCATTTCAGGCAGTAGTAGGTTTTAATGCAGCTTGCTGCACTGATCCTGTTTTTCATACAGGTTGTAGCATAGAACTGTTGTTCTGCTTTCGGAGGGAATGTTCAAGATTACTGTGAGTCTCCCCCTTGCTGTTTGTTTTGGTGATGGGCTTCAGTGCTGCTCTAAACGTTGGCAGCATGCAGCCTTTCTACCGGTGACATTAACACTGCTTGCTGTGCCCTGAGAGCTGGTGGCACAGCAGGAGCCAGAGTGAAGACAAGTGCAAACATACAATGCAGCAAACTTAAACCCTGCAGGAATGACAGGCAGAAAGCAGTTAGTTAGCATTTACTGTTTTGGTTGTTGCTGTTTTCAAATACAGCTTTTTTTTTTTTTTTTTTTCCCTTCTCTTCCCAGAATGTATCACAAGGAGCATCCCAGTTCAGTAGGTGCACAGAAATTAAATTAACATGCGTGTTTATTTTAATCCTAATTGCACTTCCAATTTAAATTGGGAAGATAGGGAAGACTATTGATAAACAGAGGTAGCAACAGCTCGATCACACTCTCCTCTTTGTACAAACTAGGCTAGCCTGTACTTTGAATATCCGGTTCTTCTGAAGCCTGCATTTAGCAGCAAAACCAATTTGAAGACAGAATGTTTTGGTCAGCATGTTTTGATAGCAGTTAATACTTCAGTTACCAGTTAGTTGAGTCTAAAAGAAAAAGCCTAATTTTGCTTGAAATATGATATCCTACTTTGTCATAATAAATCATCTTGTTTCTTGTATGCATGATGGAATACAAATGTTAAGTTTGAACAGCATTATCTATTTTTACATATGAAATATAGATAAGAATGTAAGTAAGAAAATGTATGTGAGAAACCATTCCTTACCTATTTCATTTCTTGTTATAAACTATGAAATATAACCCAAAAAATTTCTCAATCATCCTGGTGTTTCTGTCTCAGTAATTTCTCCTAATAAACCTTGCTTTGCACTTACTATTCTCTGAACAAGAAATTGCTTTGAGCTATTACACTTTTTTTCCTCCAGTTCTCTCCTTGTTCTATTATCTCTGTAGAGCAGCAAATGGTAGTTCAGATAAATGTGTATCTCTGCCATTTAAAATGTTAAGCAGTATTTATCACAACCATCTTTTGTTAAGGTATGTCAGATTTGTGAAGGTATATTAGATTGTGTCATACTTGCCAGCAGACATGGAAGGTATTGGGAAAGCAGGGAGCAGGCAGCATGATTTCATGACTTCTTAAGAAACTTAAACCAAAGAACTGGTCTCCCCTGTCCACTTTGCCCTGTTAGTCCTGTTACCTTGGTTTGTAATGGATACTGTCTGTAAAGTCTCATTGATGACCTAAAGCCAATTATCTGCTCTTCCTCTCACTGCAGGTTACCACCTCTTTGCCAGCTGGTAGTTATGGACATTTCCTTGTGCTTCACCTTCCCTGCTTTTCATGGGTTTTATGAAGTTGGATGGACTCTAGATGACAATATACAGGGGCACCTACAATTAGTAATGTCTTAAGCTTGAGGATGCTTGTCAAAGCTGTCAAATATTTTGCTTCTAGCTGAATTTTGCAAGTATGTTTGTGCCACCCAGAATCTGTCTTAAATGACTGTTTCAATTTTGCCTCCAGTGAGGCAGACTTGTGTTTGTTTACTCTTCACTTATACTGCTTCCAGTCAGTAATCTTTGCTTTTGTTGTTGTCTTCAATACGGGTTGTTTTCTTCCAACCACTGATCACTTCATTTTTTTTAATATTAAAGTTGAATTGCAGATGTCATCATGTAGAAGAATTGTTATTGTTATACTTGGAGGTTATAAAGATAATATATATAGGGAAAAATTTTAGGAGAAAGGTGAGAAGAAGTAGTCCACTACCTGGAGGAATCACTTGTCTATTTCAGGACTGAGGTTCTGTCCTCACACCTATAATCTGCACTGAATTCATTTAGCTATAATTTTGCTATGGCTTTGGCAGTAAGCCTGTAAGGAAGGTGCAAAGCTCTATGGTGAGCTTTACATTTTCAAACTGCAATATCTGAGAGGATGGGCACAAGCACACAAAGACTATGCTTGATGAAGAGGGTCTTGAGTAGTGATGGCTACTGCTAATTCTCATTTTGAATTTTGCTCAGATTGTGAAGGACCTGTAAATTTCAGCCTTTATGTATGCTGTCTGGAGAATTTCAGTCTGAAAATACAGTACATGGATATCCAAAACTGTTTCTAAGAATCATAAATTCTTTTGCTATGTCCTGACAAAAATGATCACATTTCCAGATGCATTAGTGCTTTCTAAATTGACATCTTAATCTAGCAATATTATGAAGATGATTTTTGTAAAAAAGAAGATTTAGTAACAGATACATTTCCTTGGATTCATCTCTTATTTAATATTGAAGCAGCCAAGAATTTTATGTCAGAGGATCCTAAAACTAAGTTATTGTTGGAATTAATCACAAAAGAAGTTGTCATGCCTACAAAGAACCCAGAACCAATCAGTAGCATTTTCATCTTTCTCAGGTTTAAATCTGATAAATTTCTCAGCCATCTATGCTTAATGTCATATATCCTGTGAGCCACAGTGCCAGCAATGCAGGCTAGTACTACTATAGCTCCATGTTACCTGCCTACGAGGGAAACAGGATCCTGGAAATGGGAACTGATCGCCAGTTTCGTGTTGTGTTTGTTCAGAAATGTGTTGTATGCTCATCAGCTTTCCTGTCAAACGCTTTAGAAGCTTTTCTGTAAATTAAATGGATTTAGGTTTCCTTTTGTAATTTTGACAACTTAGTTTATAAGTGGGCTGGCTGTTCCTGAGAGAAACTACACCTCCAGCCAGAGATTGCAGAAGAGGCAAGGGTTGAGTGCAGGGCTGCCCTGGGAGGTCAGGACCCTTGGGATGCGGCTGACGGAAAGGTGTGGGGGCCAAGGTGATGCTGAAGCTGCAGAAGAGAAAGGGCAGCAAATGAACTGAGGCCCAAGGAAAATTGCCAGGGGAACAGTGGAAAGGGAAATAGTAGCGGAGAGTTTTCAGGCTGTAACTTGTGTGGGGCTATCTAGCCAGCTGAGGGATGCATGGCAAAAGGAGAAATTACCTGGGCAGTTGTCTGGTTTGATATATTTTTCCATCAATATTTGCAGCTGTGACTGCAGAAGACGTCTTGAGTAGGTTGATTAGGATGTCAGGTGTGTAGACTCTCGCTATCTACTAGAATTCCTTCATGAAATTTTCAGCTAGGCTTTTTATCTGCTGCATTGCTGTAGGCTCACTGGTCCAAAACTCCCAGGAAAGAGATGTTAGCACAGTTGTATTGGATTCCTGTTCCTCTGAATTCTCCCATCCATAAAGAGTACTTCTTGTGGTACCACTGCAGATGAATCCTCTGAAGCTCCTTTAAAATTTCCTTCCAAATGAACTTCATACTGGATAGATCAGCATTCCAGAATCTCTCTCATTCCTTCAGGTTCCTTTGTCAAAAGAGGTATTGTCCTTGCTAAAAATAAAAAAATCTTTGGCAATTTATTATTATAGATTATAATGTGTGGTACACAATCTCTTATGTAAGCCTTCCTGACAATGGAATTGCCAAAAAACAAACAAAAACCCTTCCACAAACCTTACCTCCCAAAACCACAACCTCCTGAAATATCTCTCTTAGAAAAATTCTGTCAATATAGATTTTACGCTTGTGTTGTTTTGTGTTTGCTGAGTGCTCAGTCACAAGATTGTTCAGGGATCAACCCTAGTGAAAGTAATTTGGAGCTCCATATAGCTTTTAGATGCAGGGTACCTCCTTTTCTCTGTAGTCTTTGTTCTGACAGTTTTTTCCTTTCCTTTTCCCAGTTATTTTACCTTCCCTAGATCCCCATGGATTACAACTTCAGATGCAGATCTAATCAGTATTTTATTGAGGAAATAATGAAATCAGTGTTGCAGTGCTTACAAGAGGTCAGTAGCCCGACACAGTCACTGTAATGAGAGTATGAAGAGGGGTTCTTCCTGGTTTCAAAAGAGATTTCTCATAAGGAATAGTGTTTCACCTAATTAAGAGAATCTGTTTAAAAGAGTAAATTTGCCTGAAAACATCCCCAGGGAAGTCTGCAGAGACATATTTGTCCATTCTCTAGCTGGATCAAAGTGGCACAGGAATATTAGGCAGGTTTCTCCCTTCTATCTGGATATTCTCTGTTGGTAAAACAGATCTTCACCCTGATAAAGGATGAGCAGCCTTTGCTGCAATGGTTGAACAGTGTCCAAAGCTGATTTGCTAGACAACACAGAAAGAACAAGGAATTATCTGCTATGAAACTGCAACAGCTGGCCTGAAAATCAAGACATAAATGATAAATAAAATTATGTCCTAATTTTGTTATGGGGCTGAGAGGATCTTGCTGCAGCAAAATTTGCTAAAACCATCAAGTAACAGTGAATACCACCAAGAGTTCTGGTGTATTAGTCACCAGTACTGCTGCTAACCAGGGACACAGACCTGTGGGAGTGGTTTATATCTTTACCTAGCATTTTACAGTTAAAAGGCGCTCTTTTACTTCATTCCTGCCAGGTTTCCTTTAGTAGACTTTAGCTGCTATACTTACAGTACTATTCTCATGTAAGGTTTTGCATTACTCTTCAGAGTTTTGAGTGACAGGCTGAACAACTGAAACCAACAAATTCCAATGCTCTTTTGCCCTCCTCCAAAATTGTGTTAAAATGCTTTATTGTTTACATTTAATCTGCTTTCTTTGGGTTATGATTTAAAGTAATAGATCTTTGAAATCTCGAGGGTATGGGATTGTGTACTTTCACTTTGAAATTGAAAATATGATAATACTGTGAACTCCTGGATCTCACTGATTCCTCAGGTGACGGGATGACTTGCTTTTTACATGGTTGTAGAGAGCAGCCCTCATATGCAAGAGCTGTATCTGTAAGGCTCTAGCTCAATGCAACTTGAAAATTTGGCTTTAAAAATTTGGCACCACCTATATGTCTAAACGTAGCTGTCGTTTACCATTGTGGTCCATCTAGTTTTCTGCTGTTTCCCCTTTGCAGTGTTTTAATACATCTTCATTGCTTTAATGCAATACTCGTAACAGTTTGAGCAGTGTTACACAGTGTTGTTTAGATTGAGATATGGCTTTTTCCACTGGATTGCTCATTTTTGTGTTTTCCTCTGTTTTAAACTGGCATTGCAGCTTGATGATGCAGCAAGTTTGAGAAGTAACATTTCAAATTGTTTCAATATCCTGTCTGACCTATGGAGATTGTGGTTCCTGAAGTACAGCAAACACTTCGCTGAGTTTCTGAAAAGTTTTTTTTGTGATTGTTTTAGTTTGGTGCTTTTTTTGTTTGTTTGTTTTTTAAAGGGGGCTTATTTCTGAGCTTTTTCTTAAGGTATACTTAATACTACAAAGTATATGCAATTTATGAAGAGAACTTTCCATAAAACTTTGATCTTAAAAAAAAAAAAAAAAAGTATTGAAGTATCATGTCTCAGTTGAAGTATCTCGAGTTACTCCTGATCTTCAGTACTACATGTACCGGATTGTGGGAAATTTTTCAGCACAGATTTTCCCTTTATGAGTATAGTTTTCAATTTAAAACTTATACTTCTTCTGTCACTCAGTCACTTGGGAACATAAGCTATGTTTTTTTGTGCTTGCCACATGGTAGGTACAAATCAAGACACAGATCCTCTGAATTGTACCTTTGTGGATACAAAATACTGCCACAAAAATACTTGGACCTTTTCCCAAAACTACTCCAAAAGACAAATCAGAATGAGAGTATATTTCTTCTGCATATTGAGCCTAGAAATTGAAATGCAGAATAACATGAGTGATTAAATGGAAGAAGTGATCCAGCCTTTGGGAATGCTGAATGCTCTTTCCTGACTTTTACAGTTATGAATGTAGGTTAAAGAAAACACCACTAAGAAAACAAACCCGTTTCTTCTGCTCTTTTCATAACCCATCTGCTTGAAGCACGTCAGGAATTGGGCAGAACTGCATTTCCCTACTTTATGTAATAAAGAGAGGGCACATGCTTTGGGACTGTGTATTATGGCTGATGCCCTTCCTGTAGCAGCCCTGGTTTTCCAAAGCAGAAAAGCAGATTTTTGATGTTTTTAGTGTGCCTGCAGGAGGTAGGTGTTCACTTTCCTGTGCCTTTCACTTGCTCGGCTCAGTGACTGAAAAGCAGATTGATTTAGGATGGCTAATTAAAATCCCACGGAGGGTGCCAATATAAGGCTACACAAGATAAACAGAGAGTACTTTCTGCAATGCTGAGAAAAGGTATAACAAACTTCAGCCACTTAAGTTCCAATGGAGTAGCAAAGTATGTCTGTAGTGCAGTTCTGTTTGGGTTGCGCATATCCTAAAACAGTCTTTTATTATTGCAGTGCTTTCTGTGTTTTCACTTCTGTATAAATACCACAATTTTTCATCTACACCTAGGGAAATAAGTGTTTTGCTTGTGCACTGCCAACTTTGTGTCCTCCAGTACCTCCTCATTTCACGCTACCACACATAGAAAGTATATTGCAGCAAGGAAGGGGCAGCCTGGTATCCTGTGCTATAATTCAGTGGTGGGCTTTTGTGTATGTGTAGACAGCTGCTGTTTATTCCTATCATGCATATTGCAATGTTCTCAATTTTCCTCCCACACAAAGTTGTATTCTTGTGTTCCCTTGAAAGGGCACTTAAAAAGCAGTATGTCATTTCACCCATGATTGTAGTTGACGTAAGAAAGACTACATTTTCCAGACATGCAGTACTGCATCAAATATATTTTTAATTTAGGTTAGTAAGTATTAAGGCCAGAAGAGTGCAGAAAGTCTATTATGACCTTTTAAATTACTTAGTCCATAAGTTATTGCTGTGTTGAGCTGAGCTGGATGTTTGGATGTGAGTTTGCATCTCAACCTGAAAAGAGAAAAAAGGAAGTCTTTTGATCATCTCTCTTGGTAGTTTGCTGCACTGGTTGCTTGTCCTTACTCTTAAAATTTGTGCTTTAATCCAGTTTTATTTCTGTTTGGATTCAGTGTGCTGTTTGCTTCCTTTTAACCTCATTAGAAAGCTTTCTTACTGCACATCATTTTATCCCTGAAAAAGCAGCCTCTCTGCTGTTTTGCTGTGCAGCACATCTCTCTGCAGAGTGATTTGTGAAAGTCCAGGAAACAGTATTGACATTTCAGTGGGATGCTCCTCCTGATCTAATTAGTCTGTCTTCCGTCCCTCCCTGCTCCTTGTCTGTGTGTAATTAGCTGGGGTGCTGCACTGTCCTGGCATGGCTGTGCAGTTTCTGCAGGAGTCTTGCTGAGCTAAGCTGGGTTAGCAGTTCTGTACTGCACAGCAATGACACCGAAGCACACCCAGTAACTCCTTCCTATTTAAAAAGTTAAACAGGTTGAACTTGCTAAGTGTAAATATGAAGCTGTTTTTCCAGCGTTCAAATAATACTCTACCATAATGGGTCTATTAATTCTGGACTTTCAAAAACGCACTTAAAGGAGGTTTTAAGCACCTGAGATCTTATGAATCTTAAAAAACTGGGTAGCATGGCAGAAAGGGAAGTGAAGTTAGTTTAGTAGGGTTCAGTCTACTACCCTTAGTATTCTGTAGCATTATTTCCAAAAAACATTGTATTACTCAGTTTTTATGTTTGGTGGCTTGGATGGGATAGGGGAGATTAACACCAAGCAGTAGTCTTAATTTACAAGTTTAACACTGCACTGGAAAAGTTTGGGCAGTAGATTTTGCTGCATGGCACAAGTGAGTTTTTGTGCTATAAATGGTTTAGGGAATAGTTTTATCAAACTGAACCTTGACAACTTTGTTGTAGTGACTTCCTTACTTTTTCCTTCAGTGTCTTTCTTAAGTTTTCTTAACATGCGGTGTTTTCTCCGAGTACAGTTTTTGTTTTCTAAACCTTTTGTCATCTTATATGCTTTTCTCTGAACTCCCTCTGATCTGTCCATCTCCTAAGCTTGTTGCTCCAAAACACACGCTCTCTGTCTGAGTTCTACTGGGACTTGGATAATAATGCTTATTTTACATAGTTAGCACTGTGACCTAAATAGCATTCACTTTTTATGTGACAGAGTTTTATTGTTAGGTTGTATTCAGTGTATTATCCAGTCTGACACGCAGCTCTGTCTCTGTGATGCTCCTGTATGTCTGTTCACGGGGAAAGTCCTAACGGCCTTGTTCAATTTAAACTTGTCGCGTCTTCAAGCAAAGTCAGTTGATCTCTGTGGGAGTTGCCAGATTAACACGGAACAAAGACCACAGGATTTGTTTCCCTGTTAGTATATTTGTTTGTTCTTTTCAGCTGAAACTATTTGTCATTTGTTTCTATTGAATCACTGTACAAATTGATTTAATTATTTCCATCCCTCAAGGTCTCTTGACATCTTGCATGGTGTAAGGTGAGGTGTAATGGCTTGCAGTTCTCTTTCCATTCTCTTTTCTCATCCTTAACAATAAGCAATAGTAAGGTTGCTGTATTTGTATGATTAATGCAAATTTTGATATTTTGAAGAGTCGACTTAGTAGCCAAGCTTAGTTTCTTCATCATTAAAACTTGCTGAAAACCCCATCTTTTGCAGGGCAGTGACAAAAGTCTTCTACAGACAACAGGAAAAATTTCTGTATCACACAAATACATTTCTGGAATGAAGAAGAAAAGTTCCCAAAACCCTAAACTAATTTGTGTTCTTAAAGACTTTATATTTTCATGTTTAGAAACAAAGGTAATAAGTGGAAAAAGGTCAGAGATTAAATATGAATTCCTTTGTGCTTCTATTTTAGAGTAAGATCTCATGCAGTGTTTATTCCCCTCCATCTTTACATGAAACCTATGAATACTTTCAGCAGTTGTATTTCATAGCATACATATGTGCATTGGTGAATCATGTTCTGTGCTGATGATATTTAAATAATTGCAAAATACTGGTATCTTTGAAATCAGTATCTTAAAGACACAGTTTGTGTCTTGAAGAAGTAAAATGGAGTTGATTGCGAAGTAATTTTTCTTTTTTCCTTTTTAATAAATTGGTGGTGGGGCAGAGTAAAGGCATCTCTTGAGAATTTGTAGATACAATTAGTAGGTACCCTCAGCAACTTTCTCTCTTTCCAATGCAGATAATCACCTGTTCAAATAGGCTGTGGGAGGAATAACTGGTGTGTGTGTGTGTGTGTGTGTGTGTGTGTGAAGGAAATATGTAACTGTACCTTCCATATCGAAATACTCTCTTTGGGCTCTATATACTCATAAGAACAGTGACCTAAAATGTAGCTTATTGCCTGCCTAAAAATGATTTACTTACTTACATGGTGTGTACCCCACATCAGTGAGTTTGAGAGCTACAGCATGTGTCTGCATGCTTAGGTATCCCTTGTAAAGCTAGGTGCAGAATTTATGGCTAAGATGGCTTTGCAATGGGACTGATCCTCCACTGTCTTGTCAGCTGTTGGGGCCAGGAACACAGGAACAGCTCAAGCTAAGTTGTGGCACCCTAGAAATGCATCTTTGTGTAGCAACATCCCTATTTATCCGTTGAGTTTGCACTGATTTTCTTCTGTGTTCTAATGTAATTGGAATGCAAAAAAACATTGAATATATATGTGCATTCAGGATACCAAAAATGATGTAAGTAAACAAACAACCATTTAAAAGCTATAGGTAGCTGAGCTCAGTTGGTACTGCTTTCTTTAACTGCAAGTGTAATGTATGTAATTATGAAGATCAGGGAAAGACTGAGATAATTGATCAAAGCAAGCTACATTGAGCTATGGGATTAAAGACATAAAGGTCTTCCCGCATGCAGGCGGGAGGTTGACCTATTTGCCTGAGAGTTGTGTGGGTCTAGGGCTGTGACTGTTATCGGAGTAGCTCCCATTAAAACAGTTCCTGCAGTGGAGTATCAGTACGTGGAAGCATCAAGAAGTTTATTAAGTCGTCTGCTGTGGATGCACATGAATATGAAAGAAAAATGCTGACAATTTGAAGCTTATTCCGAAGTGTTCTTTGTTAATGTCCCTTCCTTCACTGTCCCTTTTTATCCCTTCCCACAATTCGTAATTAAAAGGGAAAAAAAAAGGGGGATGGGGAAGAAGGGAAAAAAAAAAAAAAAGAAATTTTTCAAAGACCTTTGGCTCTAATTAGATTTTCATTAAGGTTTTATAAAATCTATTACACAAAGCCTCATAAGAAATGAGAACACAATTCATGGCGATGATTAACAAATTGGCTTAATGAACTTATCTTGAACCTTTCAGACCCACTGTGGAGTTCTCTCTACCCTGAAGTGTTAGAAAGAAACACATCTCATATGACAGTTCAGAACAATATGAGGAGTAAAACGGGATCAGATGGTCTCAGCCTTGCTCGTACTTTTTTGAGAGTGCAGATCAACAAGCCATACTGAACTGTCACTAATTTGACAGCTGTAGCAGTGAAAAGCCCCATAAAGCCAGAATAAGACACTGGGATTTGTGCCAGCTGAAGGCAGTTTTACCTTGAAAAGACTGAGCCTTGGCTGTGTGATTGAACAGGGAGTCTAAGAGGGCTAAGTTCTTATCTTTCATTTGCATAGGTACTAAGAGAAAGCAACTGCTTGGTCCTGTTCTGCTATTTGTTTGCAGTAGTGTAAATACCAGCACTGTAATACCAGACTGGCCTGCATGAGGTCTGCCCGCAGGCAACCGTGTCAAGAATAGAGCCTCCAAAGCCGGAGGTACTTGCAGAAGTCACAAAAATTATGTTGGAGAGGGGAATTAAGAAACTGCTTTACCCTTCACATCTGTGGAATGGTCAGATTGCAATTTTTAAAACTTAAAATCAACTGTATATTTGTGCAGTGATATATATATTTACACATGCATATGGTATCCCAAAGCATTTTGCAAATACTTAACTATTCTTGATGTTAAGTAGATATAGGTGAGAAAGATCACATAAACTCAGGTTTTGTCCAAGATTTTTGTTTCTGACTGTTGTGGGATATTTAGGTTTGAATGTAACTGTGAAGTCTGAAAGCAAAAGTGATAGCAAACAACCAGTCAGGAATTTGGACCAGGTTCATCACGAGAAACTCCCACCTACAAGAAATATTGTTGAAATATGATAATTCCAGACAGGATTACCAGATCTTCATGAGCTTGCGGTGTAGGAAATGTTTATAGAGTTCAGCATGCTTTTTTGGTGTTCTGACCTTACATGTAATTTAAACTCAATATTGTAGTCATGTGTTTCTGTTTTATTTTTGCCCTTTGTAAAAGTCTTGCCCTATTCATGTAACATGACCCTGAAAGAGGAGTGGTCTCCTTTCCTTTTTCTCTGAATGGTGGAGGTTTCTGCAGCATACTGCTGGAAAGCTTTCTGTCTTCTCCCAAAAGGATATGCTCTGTCGCACGTATGTGTGCTTCGCCTTGGTGTGTAGTAGGTCGGTGTAGGGCCTTCTGGTGTCATGGGTTAAGACATGGTAAGTTCCCCTGGCTCAGAAGCAAGCAGGGCTAATAGGGGTGCAGTTTAAATCCAGCGGGAAAAGTAACTCCTGATGGAAGTCCTGGCTTCAGTAGCCATACCCCATTCTCCCTTCTGTTTCCTCATGCTTCTTTCTGCTCTTGTTGGGAATGGGTTTGTATATTGTACACTAAGCCAAATTAGGGAGGTGAATAACTGATAATGTTTTGCTGATGAGTTGTTTTTCTGCCAAATCATTTCCCTAACCTGGATTTCTGTATGGCTATGCTGTTTACTCCAGCAGGGGAAACGAGAGTGTGGCTGAGGAGGGATTGAGCCCTGGCAGCGATTTGGTAGCACTGCTAGTGAATGTTCAATTTCACTCGGCTATTTTCAGCCTGAGAATTAAAATTCAGTTTATTTTCCCTTACTGGGAAGAAGTAAACACCATAAAACCATTTCTTGGCTCTCTTTGACTCCTAATTCAGCTTGCTGTATGGGATGTTCCCTGTGTCCTTTTCTCATCCATCTGTGCAAGAGCGTAAGTAGCAGCTCTCTTGCCATTCCCCAAACTGTCATCTGTGAAAGGGAATTCAGTGAAGTAAAGCAGTTCCCTGTGTAACCGTATGTCCCCACAGGAGCCTGCAGAACAGGAGTCACTGTTTGTCATTACTGTTGTCTCCTGCCAAGCTCAAAGCATCTCCTTTTCTCTCACTGAAGAGGGTTTTGAATGATTATAGGCAGCAGTGGTTCTGAAAACCAGACTTGTGAAATTAGGCTTCTGTCTCCTGAAGGATACCAGCTAGATAGGATGTCTGCCCTTTTAATTGCCAGTCTCCGAGCCGGTGTATTGTATCAATGTCAGTCAGTTGTGAACATGGAGTGTTCCAGCTTCTTTTGGGTGTTTTGCTCCAATGTACTCATCTCAAAATTAATCTGATACTTGGAGCAGTGTGATCTGTTCACTTTTCTCAGCGTTTATCTGCAGAATACATCAGCATTCAAATAACGTAGAGAGTCTGGTCTCTAATCAGTGTTGTAGAAGATACAACTTAGAAGATAGCTTGAATATGGGTATTTTACAAAGTCTAGGTACATATTATAAGATAAAAGATTTTTCTTAACATAAAGGTTAAAAAACTGTCTTGCAGCCTTACAGGTTTGTAAAAGTTAGGTCTCAGATGCTAAAAAGTTGAAAAATCTTAGGTTGCCTTTGTAAACTTTCTTTGCTTCCTTGTGCACATACGGTGTGAAAGCTATATTAGAATTATTTTAATTGCAGAGTAACAATTTTAGATTAAAATTTTGCACTTTGGAAAGTTTAAAGTATTGCACCTGAGGGCAGAGAACTGGGTCACATTGAGACTCTCTTAAATGAAACTGCTGGAAGCAAATATGCCTTCATGTTAAATAATTTGTTAGTCAAATAACACTGGGACTGTCTTTCTGGTGTTGTCCATGTTTGGTCTTGCAGTAAACTTAAATGTATATGAAGAAATGTCCCTTAAGGTTGTGTTCATATTAAAGTTTTCTGAAGTTCATTATTTATTTATTCAGGGGAAGGATGAGGCTTAATTACTGGAATAATGCAGAGCTGCAGCTGTGTATTGTTCTCAGGGTTACTTTGCTGCAGCAGGAAGGGCCAGAACACCAGTACTGGGCACACAAATGATTCAGCTCGCAGCAGGTCCATGTAGGTCTTAAAGTTACGGTACAAAAGAAACATTCTTCCTGCCTGAATTACACATCTTATTTTTGAGGATTGATCAAAAAAAAATTGTTATAATGCATAATACTGTGTTCATTTGCCTGAAAAATATAAAGATTTGAATCAACTGCCGTGAACACTGGGGAATGTGGCAATTTTGCATGTAGGCTGTATCTTCCTGACTCTCTGTATGCAAAGACTGCTACTACAACTGCAGTAAACAGACTATGGCCTCTTTTTTTTCCACTGCAATCAACCTCAAAGACCTTAATGAATTCAGCAAGACAAGGATTTAGCCAGTATTTTCTCATCTGCAGACAAAGATCCACCAGGACTGAATTGCTAAAATCCAAATGATATATTTACTGATGAGATTTTAGTTTTGATAGCAGGACCAAAAAAAAAATAATCTTTTAATACTTGCAGCTTTTTGACATCACATCCCTTGATACTGGGTATTCAAACTTTCAGGTTATAATTCCAAACATCAGGGAGCAGATGTTTCTTGGGGGGAGGGGGTGAGAAATAACAGCAGGTGCAGTTAGGTATATTAAATGAACATAAAAAACATTGCAGGTTTGGTTTTGTTTTGGGAGGGGGCAGGGTGATGACCTTTGAGATTGTATGAGTTTGTGTTTTACCTTATCACAATGGAAAAGAAGTTTGTATTTTTAATTTTATTTTATATTTTGATCTTTTGTCACCAAATTATTCTTTAGCAATAAACAGGTCTTTGAAACTGTTCTCAGAGGAAATATACATGAAATTATATTGCCTGTTTGGTGTTGTTTACTTGAAAGGATTTACTAATTAAAACCAGAGCAAATTAGGGCAACTCGTATATTGACTATTATGATTTTTAAGCAGGCTAGTTTAATGATCTATCATAGACCCGCTTTTATGCAACTCTATCTCATTATTTATACATGACATCAACTCATGTATTTCTGTCTTTCCCTCAACATCTGCAACACTGTGAACCACTGTGAACTTTGGGAGATGTTTCCAGCTTAATTTATGAAATCTCAGTATGTTTCTTGCCTCATTAATAGATAGTACTAAAATTCAAGTTACTGGATAGGAGTAGATGATGTAAGTCACTCCACTGCAAATTTTGCCCATGGAAATACTGTATGTCAGTTTAACGCAGTGTATTGCACAAGCTACGTAGTAAATGTTTTTCTCTTAATTCTACTCATAACTTCACTTTCACATGAGCAGCAATTGTGGATGTACTGGCACTGGAACCCATTCCATTTCAAACAAGCAGCCTAAGCTCTGAGCAGCTTAAAATGCTGTCAGTCATCTTGAGTCCTATGAAATACAGCGCTCCCATTGTACCTGCTACTGGCCTAAGGCAATGGTAGCCACAGGGAAATTCTTATTTGTTTGGGTTTTTAAATATCTGTTTAATTTGATTTTTTTTCACCTTAATGGCATAAACTATTAACATCCCTTCAGTTTTGTAAATAAACAAAAGAGTGCCTTTTCTGGGTTTTCTTAAAAAGATTGATTAAACCCTAACAGTTTGGCTAAGGTGTCATGGTGTTCTTACCTCACCAAGCAGCAAGCACATGCATCCATTTTCCTATTCTCCCCTCCCTCAGTTTTGTATTCTTAGCTTATGAAAAACCACTTTGATGAATAAATCTACAGTTTCCAGGACTCTTTATAGAGCCAGTACTGGTTTAGCATACTTCTTTGGCAGCTCATGTTGACAAGACTTGTATGACTTGCATGCTAAGAAAAAAAGGGGGGGGCGGTCATTTGACTTTGGTTTCGTACATGTGGATGTCAAAACTCATCACTTCCGTGTTGCAACATCAGGCATCAGAGTATATATCCATGAAATTTCTGACATTTTGAAACTCCCTTTCAGTAGAGACTTGTATCTATTGAAGTGTCTCGTACCTAAAATTCCATTCTGGATTGTCCTATTCTCAGTAGAAAAAAGCAGAAGGAGGACAGCACTTGTACCCCCCTCAGGGAATTAACATGTCCCCCGCGCCTCTGCTCAGTGACAAGTACAAATTGCAGATGGGGCTGAGACTGCTGCTGTCTCTGAAACATCTAAACTAGGCTCTTTGTTGTTTCCATGAAGTGATTTTATGCAGCTGTCAGATTGTACTTCAAAGGATTTTTCTAAATTTACTTCTGAAAGAACTGAACTGCCCCAATATGCTGCTTTGCTGGGTATAGCAGAGCTATGAGGTTTTGTCCAAAGAGCCTATAGTGTGCATCTATTTGGCGCCATTGTGTCCTACTGGGCCATGAGGTGGGCAGAGAGAGGCTGCTGCTGGCCAGGGTTGCTAGTGTATGGGTAAGGAAGATGCAAGCAAAACAGGAGAAAAATCTCTTCAGCCTCTTAATTTAGAAACAGCATCTTACATGCAGATTTTGGAGTGGCATTTTCTTTGGGGCTGTACTAACAAAAAAGTGGTGTATTTTTTCTAAAAGCAGTTCAAATTATTTCATTTCAAAGTTGCAGAGTAAGAGCATATTCCTTACTGATTTAATATACTTCACCCTCACAGTAAGAGTGCATCATATTTGAAGGTAAAATGAATAATTTGTAGCTCCAAACAGAGGCAGATTTTAGTGTTTAAAGATTCCTCTTGTTTTTTTAAACCCTTTCTTTTCAGGAAAGCTTATTCAATACATGAGGAAAGGATGAGAGGAGGCCTGAAAACAGCTCTGAATTTTTCTTATTAGACTTATAATTCTAAAATCTTATTTCAACAAAAATATGTTAGAAAATAACCAAGAGCAGACGACGGAATACAAGTGCCTAAACTGGTCATGTGCTCAGTCACCTACACCAGGTATTTCCCTCTGTCTGACCCTGACACCACGCCACCCCCAACCTCTGGTGACTTTTTTCAGCCTTTTTGAAGTTTCAAATTCAGGGTCACCAGAAAACGCCAGCCACGCAGCTGGAGTACTTCAGGCTGTGATAAAATAAGATCACATTTTAGAGAGAATGCTCTGAATAAAGGTCAAGTCTTACGGTGTAATGGAACTAATGGCTGCAAGTTTCCTTATGTATAAATGGTAATAAAACTGTTCTCTGGTTATTTAAAATGGGGGGAGGTTAAAATGTGAAACAGGCTCTGCTTACAAATGTCTATTGCCTTATCAGTTAGCATGGCTGGGAGTGTGTGTGCATGTATAGAAGGGACATTGTTGCATCTAAAGAGTCTAAGGTCCTTGCTGTGGAAAGCAGCGTCTGTCCTGTTGGCTTGGAAAAGATCTTTTGTTTCTGTGAAAGTTTATTCAGGTACACCATAAAACAGTGAATTTCAGAGTGGTGTGGGCTGTCATTGCCATGCTTGTCTGTCTAGAACAGGCTGAGAGATTCAAGTTCAGATACGGAAGAGAAGGGCATATGTGGCAGAATTCTGTGAGTGCACATGTCTTTTGTCAGTTGCACGTGATTCAATTTATTATTCCTTTTCATGTCCATCATATTTCAAGTTCATTCCAGGGAATAAAATGGCAGTTGGAAAGGATCCACTCTTGAGAAATTTGGGGAGCAATCTGTAAAAGCTCTGAAGAGGCAAGAAGTTACTCTGAAGTAAGAGGTGCCCACACGACTACTTCGAGTGAGGTACTGTTTCACACAGCTCACTGAAGGTTAGGCTGCATTTAGCACTGGTAGAAAAAGTCTCACATTTAGATCTCTCTGCTCAAAGTAGAGCTGTACTTGACTGACCTTCTGTGTATGGCAACTGATAGGTGGAGCTCCAGAGCACGGGGTGAAGGAGTTGTCCTTGCCTAAGGCAGAGGTTACACTTGTGACACAGCTGCACATTCCTGGAGAGGAGGTTGAGCCTGTAGCTTAGCAGTGGAAAGATTTATGCTCTGGCCTTTCTGACTGCAACTGAGTGTGTGGGAGCAGAAGCCTGGCTCGTTTGTTTGTCTGATAAATCCTGCTGTACTGAGATGCAGAAGGCTCCGGGATCCTGGTGCCTGACAGTACTGGCAGCTCAAGTACTCCTTTGTTTCGATATTCCAGGCAGTGCATTCTGTTGTTTGGGGTGAGGGATGATATTCTTGAGTTTTGTTTGGGTTTTGTTGTTTGAGTTTTGTGTTTTGGGGCTGTTTGTTTTTTGTTGTTGTTGTTTAAAGGCAATTTCATAGACATAGTTCAGACATGTACAAACTGAAATCTGAGAGATGTGGAAGTCGTATTTCAATCTAGCAAAGGCAGAAATGCTTGTGGTAGAGGTCTGAAAATCTCTTGGGTTAGTTTTGCTATTTCCATTATTCTCAAAACCACACCGTCCCCTCATGCATTTCTGTGATTTGAGAGCTTTCTGTAATTTGTGAAAATGCAGTGTTATGTGTCTGGTTCTTGTCAGTTATGGTGTTTGCTGGTAGCTGGTAAGGAATGTGACTACCTGTAGTAGTCCCCGGGGAGTCTGCTCTAAAAATAATCCTCAGCAGCCTAAGGAGCATCTGGATCCAATTACTGCTGTTTTCCTGGGTAATAATGAAATTAAGTTTCTCATAAGCTTCTGGGACTTGGAACAATTCTAAGGTTATAAATGTATCTACTGTATGTTTTGGAGTACCATGGGGTACTGCTCTTTCAGGGGTAAGGCATAGGACTTGCACACCCAGGAGAAGCTTTTGGCTGGAAGTTTCCTGCTTATTTCAGATGGATTGAATTGGATTCATGGATTTCAGTTTTGTTCCTGACTGTGTCCTTGCAGAAATAAACTAAAATTTTAGAATAAAACATTTCTGAGGAAAAAGAAATTTGGCTCAATAGATAAACATCTATATTTTGATATTGCATATATATTTGTGGTAGTGATTTTTCTGGTGGTGTACTGTGTGCTTTTTGGTTTTTTGTAAGAATTTCATTTTCTGGAAGGCTGGGAGGGAATGCTTCAAAGAATGAAATGCTGCTTTGCAACATCCCTTGACTATCTCTGAAACAGCTCCTGGTGTTCGCTCTGTTTCTCTGGTGTTTGTTTAATCTCAGCTTGATTTGACTTCCCAGTCTTGCTGAAGCACTAACTTTAGTTTGGAGTCAGAGAGCAGAGATCTAGTTCTAGTATGCTAGTCTTTTCTTGTAATTGCTCACTTTGTATTTGGGAAGCCTTTGAGATAGAGCTGCTGTGATGTCTTTATGCTTGTTTTTAAAATTAAGCTAATTATTTATGTAAGAAACTCAATTCAATACAGCTGTTTACATGGGATTTGCTTACTAACTACATTTCAAATGGCATTTGTGCAGTTGCTACGTACTGATTTCATACTTGTGCAGACTTTCCCCCATCAGTAAGAAATATAAAAGACATGATGAAAGTACCTCCTCTCCAGTCCTTGTTCTTTATTTCTGTGATTAGTAGTGATTGCCTACTAATTTCACTTTAGACTTCTTGTCAAAGAAATTTCAATGTTTATTAATCTGTTAAATAACTAGATGTTGCTCATGGTATTAAAAAAAAAAAAAAAAGAACAAGCTAATTAAAATTGTGTACTTGCATTTGCTAAAAATTGGCATTTTCTAATGGTGAATCAAGCCTCAGCAATGTAACTACCATTAGCCAACTAGCCATGGTGTTGGTTTCTAAGATGATGATAATGATTGTGCCAGCTTAATAACAAACAAAAAACCCCAAGTTTTAACACTTCCTTCAGTTGTCTCTATCTCTAAACCAGAAAACTAATTATAAGAATATTCTCATGTTTTAATTGTGTCTATGGGTGACTGATGGAAAACATGTAATTAACTGATGCAAAAGTTGACATAAGACAGTTGACACCAATTTTTTATACATCATTATATGAAGCTATGTAGTGAAGCAATTAGTCTTTCATTAGTTATAAGTTATTTCAAAAGCTTTGAAATACTTGTGTGTTTAATTTTTAATCAATAAGGAAGTGTGTCTTCTAATGGTGTTAACTTCAGGGACTTAAATTAAATGTACTCCAATGAGACTCATTCCAATAAGGTAAGCGGCCTCCACAGCTGCAGGCCACAGAAGTTTTTAGGAACTTTTGGGGCTCGGCAGTGGTGCAGACTCTTCAAGGTTTTCTTCCTCTTTTCCACCTCCCTGTAACTGCATAGTGCTACCTCAGAAATGCTGCGTTACTGCACATGTTGGTAAAGAGCTGCTATTTGCGTTCTTCCTGACTGCCATTACATGGCTGTCTTCTCTGACACTTTCAGCATTTTAGTCAATGAAGCCAAAAGTTGCAAGCGAGGCTTGCTTGTTAAATGTGCTTGACTTCCCCTGCTTTGCCGTCCATGGTTAAAAATAGTAAAGAAATATAGCCTGGGTATGGGTAGGTGGCTGTTTAGCCCTGGGACAAGTTTTCTTCAGATTTCTGTCGGGCACTTTTGTCCAGTTTGTTTTCCTGTTCACTAAACTGACTTTTGTGATAAACCCTTTATGAAGATTCCCACATTTTTTGAAGATTCAATTTATGTATTTATTTAAGAATTCCTGAAAAGATTATCTTGTTCAGCTTTCACTGGCAGTTTGTCACCTCCTTTCCTTTTAAGTTCCTTATAAAATCTCAACTTGTCTAGGCTGGCAGTAGTAAAGCAGACTAGATGTGCATTCCAGTGTATGTTGTGGAGGACCCTGATTTTATGCAGTCTTTGTAAAAAAAACCTTTATTGCCTATCTGTATGTGATGAAATTATGGTTAGTATATAAAAGAGCAAAACTCTCAAGACTTTACAACCATGCAGTGAAAGGAACCTGTTGTATAAAAGTTGGAGAACTCAGGGAAGACTGCTTTCCAAATGCAGATACCTGTGTTTTGGCACAGTGAGATTTTACTATATATTCCTATATTTTAACAGATTTCCAGTTAAGTGATGAAAACATGACCCAGGCAGAAGCCAGCTCTCTTCTTCTGAACGTGCCTGGAGTCTGCACATGGACACGGAATGGCCTTTTTGTGTATTACAAAAATAGTTTTCAATGCACTGCGAGTATTAAAGTTGTATTAGGTCATCAGCTATCATAAATTTAAGTTGTCTGACTTCAATAGGAAAGATTACAGAACACCTGGACCGTTGAAACCAACATAATACCATTCTGTTTATTTAGTTGACTAATTATTACTTTGTAATAACTTTTTATTTTCGTTTTATATTATGCTGAAATTTATCTTTTGTTTTTTACCTAATGCTGCCAGGAGAAGGGTACTTAATTTCTTGCATGATGTTTCAAGGTACACATTTTCTATCAATTTTCCTAAAATGCTGAAATGAACAGTGCCATGTTATATTCTTTCATCTTGATGTCAATTGGCCATTGGTGTCACTAAGAACACTGTGCAGTAAAGGATTTGTAATGCAGCATTCAGGTATTCAGGGGCAGACACTGAGAGGATGCTTTTCCTAAGGATGTTTGTTCAACTTTTCTTAGACAGAAATAAGACTTTGATGTGGAAGTAGTTGTACTCAACACATGTGAACACTGTTAGCTAATTATTTTTGCTGACACACCTGCCCCTGTAGGACACCCATCCCACTACACCCTGTTGGTAGAAGGGGGATTAGAAGAAAAAGGAATTGTGTCTGTCATGTGTTAAGATGCATGAGACTTCCTTCCTGTACATAATCTGATGGAACATTTTGAGGTACGTGGGGAGGAGTAGAAGTGGAGGACATTCACAGGTGATTATGGACTCAAAGGATGAGATTACTTTTAGCTTTATAATTTCTAAATGCTTTACATCACCTTTAAAAGAATTCTGAATCAGATTTAGGAGCAGTTATCTGATATCAGGTAGTTGGACAGCTTATTTGATGCTGAATGATAAATAGTAGTGTAGAACAGTATAATTCCTGTGAAAAATGAGTTAGCAAGAAAACAGGCCTTAAGCTGCACTGTATATTTAAAAAAAAAAATAAAAAATACGCAAAAGTCTGGCTTCACTTATTTGCAATTTGCAGTCTTCAGGAGATCAACCTGTATTCAATCTCCTATATTTAGCCCTACTCAGGACCAAAATCCTGTTTGCATGCAAGAGACCAAATTTTCAGTGTGCAGGCTCATGGCTGTCTTACGGGATAAGCTGCTAGACGTGAAACACACTGTCTTGCAAGCCCTCAACAAACTTGTCCCCTTGCATGAAGGTTAAATAAGAATTCTTTGGGAGAAAATATCCTTTAATTTTAATTTTATTTATTTTTTTTTTTTTTCTCCTCCTGTTGTCCTGGCCATCTGCAACCTCCAATAAGGTGCTTATTTCAGGCTGCTTGACAGAAGGTGAGGGAAAATGCACCATAAACCATTTAGAATGGATTGATGAGGAATAGGAAGCAGGGATGGCATTCTTGCTGTTTTTTTCAGGGCAAAGCAGGTGAAGTTGTTAATTAGTTTCCAAAGAACCTTACTTATTAATCTATGAAAAAATGGGTGATACCAGTCAGTCCTGTGTGTGTAATGTGCCATATCTCAGTGTATTCAACTACATAGTTCCGGCATGCCAGAAAACTCAAGCGGAGCAGTTTACTGACACCAGTTCAAGGGACAAGCACTGGACTGATGGCAGGAGGACTGGTCTATGTAGTCTCTGCTTTTGGGACCCGTTGCTAAAGCCTAGACGCTGGAGGGTGAAGATGAGCTTTCAGCTTACCACCTGCTGTTATGCTAGTGAAGAACAGGGTTCGTGTGGGAGGAACATGGCATGAATAGAAGAGTTACACCATCCAGCAGCGAAAGATGCCCAAGTGTATCCAGTTGGAAATAGGTTTGTATGCAGTATGCATATTTCTGAAACTTGTTCTTGAGGCAGCTAATAGAGATAAATAATTTTGGAAAACTGATGATCAGCTCCTACAATTTTTAATTTATCCAACAGATGGAAAAAAAGAATAACTCTGGAAGTTTTACCCTTGTATGACATAGAGGGTTACTGATGACACAGGCATTATTTTCCCTTTATGCTGCTACCTTAGACATTAAAAAAGTTATGTGTTGTATTTCATGAAAGATTTTGAGCATTACAGAACTTGATGTTATGGAAATGGAAAAATGTCAGTCATGCTGGTATTAGACCAGGAAACAAGAATGACAAATAATATTGAGTGACACGCTTGGTACTTACATATACTGAAGGTTGTTCCATTTTTAGTGTTTCTCTTGTTCTGAATATTCGGTTAAATTTATTCTTTAAAATAAGAAATAAACTAGTTGTAGTTGTCTTTACTCCCTAATCTTTGTCACTCAGCTGGGTAACATAAAGTAATTGCATAGTGTTAAGGGTTAATTATTTGGAGTGTGTAATACTATTCAGTAGTATTAAATTCTGACTTTGATCCTTTATATTAAATTTCTGTCTTGTGATTTGTGCTGGGAAGGGCCTGCTGGATATAGCAGTACTTTCTTGATTTGTAGCACTGACTGACATTTGATACATACAGAAGAGAATTCAGCTTGGCCATGGTGATACACATCTGGAATAATGTTATGTGTGAGAAGGTTGCAAGGGATTATTTGATGGGCTTTTTAAAGCTCTCAGGAGGGTGGTATGCATAGTCGTATCCCAGACCTTATTTAATCAACAACTGCCATTTCTGCTGAATGGAATCTTTTGTTTGACTTTAAATTATAATTTTTTTTTTTTTACTAGTTGGGGGAAAAAAGCTTAATTTCTGATAATCTTGTTTTAATTATGTATAGCTGGTGGTTTAGAAAGATTCTGTTTATTCTTTGCTCCATAAGCATAGTGATGTTGGCCATACTGGGGTGTATTAACAGTTGTCACAGACTATCTCGTGAATAATTTTTTTAATAAAAATGGAAATTACTCTCTGTTGGAGATCAGGTACTTTCCTTTTCTTCCTCCTTCAAATGCTGTATGATATAATTTATAGCTAGAATTCTGTGCTTTGCTCTTCAAACAGAGTAGTACGGGGGAATTCTTCACTTGCAGTGGCAAGAACACTTGCTTTTGCTGGGTTGAAGAATTAATTGGAGACTCTGTTAATGGCTATTTATTGATCATGATCAATAGATTCTTGCAGAATTGAGTTTGGAGGCCAATTTATTGAACTCTTTAAGTGTATCCTGTACTCCTTTTAGTTTAGTATTTCTGAAACCACCTGGGAATAAATTAAGCTTTTTCCTGTGATGATTGATACCTAAATTTACCAGAACTTTAAGGTAGAACTGTAGAGATTTTTTTTTTTCTTGATGTTGAGAAACAAACTACTGAAATATCTCCAGTTCTAAGCAAGAGAAATGGAAATATACCACAGAAAATTTTCAAAGAACTATTGAAATAGATTAAAGGAAATCTCATACGTAAATCATGCTTCCACCTTTGTGCCCTTTTAGAATGGATCCAGTGCAGTTAATTTCATCCACTAAATCTCTGTAGTTTTCACTCGCTTTTCCTGAGAGGCTTCCATTAGTGGCAGTTTGACTTCTGCTACAGGTTTCCCACCTGCTGTCCCCTGTTATCATTGTCCTGCCCTGCCGACTGTCTTTGGTTGCCATCAGAAAGAATAACTGGTTAGTCCCTAAGAAAATTCAAGCTAATTGAATTCATAGAAGTTAGGGTATATGTAAAACCAGAGGCATACCCTTTGACGCATTAATCTCAATCTTACAAGATCAGAGGGCAGATACATGAAGAAATATGCAAATCACTAATGTAGGTGGCACTCATGATATTTGTAACATGTATATATAATGTAAATCACTCATTGGTTTGTACACCATCAAAATTGTATTCCTTGTTTTTGGGAGATTTACTCAGAGATTTTTAATGCACCTCTTGTCCTACTGAAATTGAGTCCGTATGAAGGAATTGTGTAATACCGTTCTGCTAGGAGAAACAACAATCCTTCGTTTTTCTCATCTACCTGTTTGTTGCCTTTGATGAGATACTGTAGGATCTGGGAATGCTCTCATAATTCCATTTCAAATATCTGTTAGTAGTAGAAAAATGTGGAACTCTTGCAAATGAAGCAGGCATTGTCTAGCAGGCTCAGGCACAGAGCCTACGCGATCTGTATATTAGTGAAATTGTAGTGCCTTGCAAAAGGCCCAGGGAGACTACTTAAAAATTGATTGCAAATTGCAGGCAGACACACCAGCTAACTCTGGAGCAAAGTTAATTATTTGTTTACTTTTACCTAATAATAATTTAATTTTTCTACTGTTAATGTATAATGCTAAACCAGTTTCCTAATAGTATGAAGTTCCCAGTAGTTTTAAGACAATTCCAAGAGAGTAAGTGATAGCAACAGTCAGAGGAAAATGTAACTGTATGCAACCACAAAGGCCAGATTGGGAAAAGAGTTGTCGTTTATAAGACTTTAATAGTTGAAATAAAAAAGCTGCTTTGTCTTCAACAGAATCTCAAGAGTTCTGAGGGAAAAAAAAAAAAAAAAAGATACTAAATCCATTTTCTAATTTTCAGTTACATTTGTTACTCTGGTTCAGAGATTTGCTTGAAGCTTACTTGGTCTGCTACAATACAGTCAAACAGATCATCTTTGTGTTTCTATGCATCTGACATTTCATTTCCACAAATTGAAATATTTCACTAACGAGGTTTCTATCTTCTTGTCAAATGTAGTGTGTCCCAAGGAGAATGTCAAAGGGTTGAGTCTAGGGAAACAAAAACTATTCTGTAAATGGAAAAGGCATGACAGACTGTACAGATTCTCTTCTGTCTTAAAAAGTAAAAGAGGGGAATGGCAAGAAGAGATATGCATCTCACTGCTGATGTTCAAGTTTTTCCTTCTAGTTTTATAAATCTAAGACTTCAATTCACTGTCCTTGTGATAATTTCAGCTCTGGGCTAAAATAAATATATAAAATTCTGACACGAAGAGTATCATTTTATCCAAAGATATTTGAAGAATAGAGAAGGACCAAAGAAAGAAAAGAAGAAACACCAAATTAGTAATTCTTTGTAGTGCACATTCCTCTGTATTAATTCACTGGAGATTAGAATATTCACAAATACTCAGTGTCCAGAGCTGTTCAGTGTGTAGTCTGTGGTCTTTTAAGTGTATAGTTGAAAGCAAGTGAGCAGTAATATAACAAATATTTTAAATTGTCACCCATATTCAACATAGGAGAAGGCTTTTTCTTGTAAGTCTATGACATAGTCATGCTACATCAGTTGAGAAGACATACACTGGTTGTGTGATGTTTGGATATGTCACAAGTATTTCTCTTCTGCATTGATTTGTTTCCATGGATTAGCACCTATCTTTGAAATTCAAGTTCAGTATTTACAAACAACATTGGAAAGTTGTTAATCATTTACGTTTCCAGTGGCAATAATAACTTAGAAGAAATGTGTAGTGGTTTTAATTTGTCTCATTGCTGTTATTAAAAGTGAACCTAGCTTTATTTGTTAAAGACTTGTGCACAGGTATGCTTGCTGAGCATATAGATAATATACCTATTCATAAAGTTATATTAATAATTTGTGGTGGGGGAGTAAACCAAAGGCATTGTTTCAGCATTAGTACTTTTGACCTATATTCTTCTGACTGTTTAAATATTTGTTGTATATTAATATAAATGGTAGTGTGTTTCACTTTGGACTGACTGAATTGTTCCCACTTCTGCTCCTGTTTTGCAGACCTGTTCTCAGCCACTCACAGGAGTGGGAGGCTATTCAAGAGAAGAACTGGAGCTCAGCATATGGCATGTCTTTCTTATCAATATTCATACACTTAAAATCAGGAAAGGGCTGCTCAGAATTATGACTCCATATTATTCATGAATTATGCACAATTGTATGTGTCTAAGAAGAAGGCGGCACCTTCTCTTCAGTTAGGAAACAAGTAATGAGAGCTTAGTCCTTTCAATTCAATATGTTATTGAGGAAAGTTAGGATGCAAAAGGATGGTGTGGTAGATATCAGTTAGCTATGTCTTCAGTATCCCGGGAGACGGGGTGTGAAGGGTTTTAACTTCTGAAGAGTCAGCAGTTGCTCTCTCTTCCTCTGCAGCCAGCAGAAGGTGTTGTTCAAGACCTATAGCAAAAATCTCAGCATTATTTCAGAGACCAAAGGGCATGATGTGCCACTTCAGGTATACTACTGATAGTGCAGGTTGTACAATGCATCTTGCTGTACCTAAGTTCATAATGGCTGAAAACCCCAAATTGTATTTTGATAATAATATGAAAAAAAAAGAGGAGGGGAAGGAGATGGAATCCAATTCTAAAATAATAAAAATTGTCAAAACTTGCTACAGTAGAAAGATAAAATTTTCACCCCTCTCTTATTCTGTACTGCTACTAACAGTTGTGTACTCTGATGCTTGATTTTGGCTGTTTGTGTTTGCATGGTGATGGCTTGATACCCAGGAATACTGTGGAAAAGAGTGCCTGCTCTGGAGATTTCTGTCTTGACAGATCTGGGTTGTCAGGCTGCTATGAGAACAAGATGAATGACACACGTCTTTCTGTACAGTCCTGAACAGAAATGTGGAAATGGCAGTTTTTTTCCTGAAGTTTTATATGTTTGCATGAATAAGAGATATTTAATCATCAAATTAAACTGCAGGTTTTTTTTAATCTATGTTTAATCATTCTAGTGATGTCAGAGGTTTGCATCATGCCAATATAAGTGGAAAATATAGCTAAGAATCTGCATGTAAGGTAATACAGAAATAATGTAGATTAACCACTGTAATAACACTGGATGCAGGGCAAAAAAAATTACTGCAGTGATGTCGGTGATGGGGTGAAGAGCAATGTCCTGCAAGAACATAAGTGAGGGAACGAAAGGAGGGGGAGAAACAAGTGCTTAAACACAGATTCTGTTCTTGGTTATAGCTCATTTATCTTGTCTGGTCTGTTGACCCCATATGTCTTGAATAATGACATTACATTGGAATTCCTTGTGGAAATGAAAACTGTCTGGTACAAAGGACCTTGGTGATTTGAGTGTGTTTGGTTTTCTTGGGTTTTGTTTTAGTTTTTTTCTCTTGGCATGATAATTAGCTGAATGCTAAACTGGGTAGAAGATGCTTTTTCATACTGTAAGGTGATAAAACATTTGAAGTAGAAAATTTGTCTGAATATGAGATTTTTAGGGGGTCCACTTTAAAGTTTTTCCGTATTTTGGTTTGAATGATGTTTTGTAGTGATTGCCATGATTTGGAATCTTTTATTTAATGTTGCAATATGTCACTGCTTCTTACACTGACTTTTCAGCTAGATTAGGCAGTCTTTAATCTTCATTAATTAAATTATAAATTGATTTCACAACAAAATATTAAGATTTTGGGGTATCTTCTAGAATAGATTATAATAAGTGTGAATACTTAACAATAAGAGCACTTTTTTTTTCTTTGTAGATGTCATGGGTTCAGCAGTAGCAGTCATTTTTCTCCTTCTTAGTAGTTGGTGCAGCACTGTGTTTTTGATTCGTGGCCTGAGAACAGCGCTGATAACACCAATGTTTTAGTTACTGCTTAGTACATTTTGGTCTGGCCAAGGACTTTCT
>JAOEHY010031998.1:28121-50425 GCA_025447955.1 Psilopsiagon aurifrons
AAACCGCGGCAGCTCTTTTAGGAGGGGGAGGTGGGTTAACAAACTGCGTGGCTGATTTACAGCTTAAACCACGACATACTGATATAAATGAAAGAGACCAAAGGCTGCCCTAGAATATTCTTGATAGCCAGAGTGAGGGCAATCACTGATAGTAGCTGAGAGAGGGTCAGTGCAAGATATATACAAACCTGTATCCTGTAGGATTGTCTCAGATATCTCACAGAATCCTAGCCCTAGCAAGAACACAGAACAGACCTTGTTCACTTTTCATTATAGAAACTACAGAGAACTAATGTAACTCTCAAGAATACCAGCAGACTTTATGAAACCCAGAAAGTTCACTGCAAAGCTGTGGGAGCGGACGGCTCAAAGCAAGCACCCGGAAAGAGAAGGCAGATTCCAGATATTTCCAGTGAAGTAACTTCCCACCCTCTGAGGACATTTGAGCCAGGGGAGAAAATAAGGGAAAAAAGCTTATAGGTGGAGATAAAAGCAGACAGATCTTTTACCAGTTAGTGATATGTGCAAACCAGATTTGACTTGGAGAAAATTAATTTATTGCCACTTAATAGAGTTGCACAGTGAGAAGCAAAGGTGAAAACAATTCCCTCCCCTCTCCCTTCTTCTCAAGTGCAACTTCATTCCTTTCAAACCGACTCCTCGACCTCTTCCCACTCTAGCGTCGGGGGAGAGTGGGGAATTGCGGACAGCTCTTCACTGCCCCTCCTTCATCCTCGCATTTTTCCCCTTCCCACGTGCTGGAGACCTTCAGGGTCAGCCTGCTGCAGCGTGGGTTCTCCAAGGGCTTGGGTTCTCCAAGGGCTGCAGCTTCCTCCAGGGCATGTCCCTGCCCCACCTGGGTCCCTGCCGGTGCTGCAGGGGCGTCTCTGCCGGGCACCCGGAGCCCCTCCCACCCTCCTCCCGCTCTGCCCTCGGGGCTCGCAGGGCTGTTTCTCACCCGGTTCTCCCCAGCCCTGGCTGCCGGCCACCGTTTGCCCTTCCTTACCCAGGCTTTACTCAAGGCGCCCGCCCGTGGCTGAGGGGCTCAGCTCTGCCCTGCGGTGAGGCCGTTGGAGCTGGCTGTAATCAGCTGTGTCTGGCTCCGGGCAGCCCCGACCGCTCCGCGCAGGGAATGCCCGGGCAGCGCCTTAGTGCTGCTGGAGTTGATAACACATGGGCGCCAACACCTGATACAGGTTTTATTTATCATGACTAACACCTTCCTACAAAAAAAAAAAAAAAAAAAGAAAAATAAACCAACAACAAACCCAACCAACCAAACTTAATGTATTTTCCTATGACACTTACGATAAAGCTTGGTTCATGCATTTTCTAGCAGAAAAAAAAAAAAAAAAAAAGTCAGAATAACAGGGTTGTACTTTGGTACCTCTTATAAATTATTATAAGAAAAGGGAATTTTATAATGAAGTTGCACCATTTAATTGATATTGAATGGGAAGTCTGCCTTAAAGCTAGTGGTTTGCACAGGCATAGAATTTCCCACTTCTTTTACAGCTGTGCAACTATTATAAGGAAAAGGTGCTGGATTCTGATGAAAAGGTGTAGAAAACAATTCCCTTAATGTGCTTGAATAGGAATATTGTCACATGTCACCTTTATAAAGCTGTTGCAAACAAACGTTTTAGATTGTTAATGACTGTACAGTTCTAAACAATAAAACAGACTGATGCAGCTCCCTTGCAAATAATTCAGAATTGAAGGTTGTGACATTTGTTATCTGAATCTTAATCGCTCATTGTTTTTTTATACATAATAAACTTGGAATTAATGTATGACTTTGATTTCATGAAGATGTAAGAATTTTCAGTATATCCAATCCTCTTAGAAGGGTTTGTGTTAATCACTTAGGACCTCAGGTTGCATCACCTTTTCCTTCAGATAATCTGTATTAATTTGAGCAGCTTCACTGCAATCAATTGTTGCTGACCTTTTCCTGCCACCATCTGGCTTACATGACAGCAGTTAAATTTGTGTGTGTGTGATTCTCTAGTTCAATTTCCATTTTGGACCCTGAAACTGAACACAGTTTTCACGGGTTGGTGTTTTTTGTGTGGAAGTACTGTGCAGGATTAGTGCTCAAGTCTTCCAGAGCTCACTGGAATTATGCTGCCTTTTGGTGAAGGAACTGTTATTTTTGTCATTCTAAAGAACAGCCTTTGAAACAAAAATGAGTCAGGAGGCTTAATAAACGGAAAAGAAACTTTGATTAAATATATTTTTGTGGCAAAGATATTCATACATTTTAATGATCAACTTATTACTAATACACCCAGAGAATGTTAATGCCATAATTTCTTAACATAATCATGATTAACAAAAACAGGGTAACACAAAATATATGTTACTGTAAACTAATTAGGCAGAAAATGAATAATCTGGGATTTTGGGAGGCACAACAATTAGGGCAAGAAACACAGAAATTTTCTTGTTGGAAAACAGTGCTGTGACCCCTCTGACATCTTTGTCCTCTTTCCATACTGTATCAGTGTTTTATGAAGATTGTACAATGGGTGTGGCTTTCTGTACCAGCATAAATGACCAAACTTTGTTTACTGGCCTTGTGGATCGCACCAGAAGTCAGCCTTGATTATCAATCTGGATCTTTTTAGAAAAGAAATTCATAGCAAGCATTGAGCTGATTGTTACAGAGGAACCTCTGAGTTTCCAGTATGTGTCAATTTACAGATTTCCTAAGCTATAGGCTGCCTCAGAACCAAAACTCCTATCCTTGAAAAATTGTCTGATATCCTTTATAACAGATTTCTGTCATCCGGTCCCACCACATCCTTTGGCAGTTAACTACACAAATACTGTGCATGTGGGAAAAAAAAAAAAAACAAACAAACAAAAAAACCCCAAAACAACAACAAACCAAAAAAACAACCAACCAGGTTTAGCTTGTTCCAGAATTCTTTTCTTTTGACTTCTCTTGGTGTCAGAGTTTTTGGTTTTGGGATTTTTTTTTTTTTTTTGGAGGGGGAGTTGGTTGGTTGGTTTTATTTTTAATGCAAGATTTACATGGTTGTTTCCTATTGATTTCATGGATATTTGTGAAAACTGTAGTGGTCTCTACTTCTATCTTTACCACTCTCAATCTGGTTTTTTTTCAAAGCTAAATAAAGCAGGACTCTTCAGTGATTCCTCTATTGTACAATGGTTATAGTGCTTATAAAAGATATAGACAAACTAATTTATGCTTCTCACAATGCTTTCTACATTGTGATATGTTTGAAAATACTTTCTCCATGGTAAATCTAGTTAGTGAAACTTCAATTTACTGTATTAAACAGCTGTGAATTTCACATCTAGTGAAATCTATATTCACATTATAGTTAGCATTTTGCCTTTGTATGAACAGGCTTTAAGGGATAAGTTGGTGTTTGGAATTGACCAAACCTGTGGTCTTTTGTTCTTGGCTGGGTTTATGTTGCTTGGGTTTTTTTTTGTTGTTGTTGCTTATTTGCACTTACTAGTCATAATGGAGAAAGAAGAGCAAAGATTCAAAATGTTGTTTTTCTTGTAGAGTTTTTATAGACTAATGTGTCAGGCAGAGTCACAGCACACAACAAACTTATCCCAATGTCTGTCTATTCATGAAACAATTTGTTTCTTACTGCAGCAAGACAAAAGAAAAAACAAAACAAAAATCTTGGTTAGGCTAGCTCACTGTTTCTCACTGAGAAACAGGACTTCCAGAGCAATTGAAAGTCAGAATTCACTTCAGTATTTCAGTATTTATTTTTATATGTCAGTATTATGGGAAGAATATAGGGATGTTGTCTGGGAAGCTAGGGACCAGGTTAGGAAATCTAAGACCCACTTAGAATTAAATTTGGCTAAGGGTGTTAAAGATAAGGATGCTGGAGAGAGGCTCTTCATTAGGGACTGCAGTGAGAGGACAAGGGGTAACAGGTTCAAACCTAAACAGGACAGGTTTAGACTGGATATAAGGAAGAAATTCTTTAATGTATGGGTGGTGAGGCACTGGAATGGATTGCCCAGGGAAGCTGTGAATGCTCCATCCCTGGCAGTGTTCAAGGCCAGGTTGAACAGAGCCTTGGGTGACATGGTTTAGAAGGAGGTGTCCCTGACCATGGCAGGGGGCTTGGAACTAGATGAACTTGAGGTCTGTTCCAACCCTAACTATTCAATGATTCTATGATTTTATAACAGGAAGGGATTCGATAGGTATATTGCAAATAAAAGATAGGCTAGGGACAACGTGGGCCCTCTCCAGAAGCTATCGGGAGAACTGGCTACCCTGGATTTGGAGAAGGCTGAGGTTCTTAATGACTTCTTTGCTTCTGTCTTCACCAGGAAATGCTCTGACCACACCACCCAAGTCTTGGAAGGCAGACGCAGGGACTGTGCGAATGAAGACTCTGGGCCTACTGTAGGAGAGGGTCTGGTTTGAGGCCATCTTAAGAATGCGAATGTGTACAAGTCCATGGGACCTGATGAAATCCATCGGTGGGTCCTGAAGGAGCTGGCAAATGAAGTTGCTAAGCCACTGTCCATCGTATTTGAAAAATCATGGCAGTCAGGTCAAGTTCCCGATGACTGGAAAAAGGGAAATATAACCCCCATTTCCAAGAAGGGGAAAAGGGATGATCATCCTCACTTCTGTGCCTGGCAGAATCTTGGAGTGTATTCTCCTGGAAGGCATGCTAAGGCACATGAAGAACAACAAGGTGATTGGTGACAGCCAGCATGGCTTCACTAAGGGGAAATCCTGCCTGACCAATCTGCTGGCCTTCTATGATGGGGTGATGGAACTGATGGACAGGGGTAGAGCAGTTGATGTCATCTACCCAGACTTGTGCAAAGCATTCGACACTCTCCCACGACATCCTTTTCTCTAAGTTGGAAGGCATCAATTTGATAGGTGGATCACTCGGTGGATAAAGAACTGGATGGATGGCCACACACAGAGTTGTACTCCATGGCTCCATATCCAGCTGGAGACCAGTAACAAGTGGTATCCCTCAGGGGTCGAGTTCAACATCTTTGTCAGTGACATTGATAGTGAGATTGAGTACGCCCTCAGCAAATTTGCCGATGACACTAAGCTGCATGGTTTGGTTGATATGCTGGAGGGAAGGAATGCCATCCAGAGGGACCTTGACACGCTTGTGAGATGGGCTGTTGCCAACCTGATGAATTTTAACCATGCCAAGTGCAAAGTCCTAACCTGGGTGGGAGCAATTGCAGGCACAGCTACAGATTGGGCAGAGAAGAGATCCAGAACAGCCCTGCAGGGAAGGACTTGGGGGTTTGTTGATGAGAAAATGAATATGAGCTGGCAGCGTGCATTTGCAGCCCAGAAAGCCAACCGTATCCTGAGTTGCATCAAAAGGAGAATGACCAGCAGGCCAAGGAAGTGATCCTGCCCCTCTACTCTGCTCTCATGAGACCTCACTTGGAGTATTGTCTGCTGTTGCGGTGTCCTTAACATAAAAAGGACATGGAACTTTTGGAACAAGTGCAGAGGATGGCCACGAGGATGATCAGGGGACTGGAGAACCTCCTGTATGAAGATAGGATGAGAAAGTTGGGGCTGTTCAACCTGGAGAAGAGAAGGCTGCATGGAGACCTCATAGCAACCTTCCAATATCTGAAGGGGGCCTCTAGGGATGCTGCAGAAGGTCTCTACATTAGGGACTGTAGTGATAGGACAAGGGGTAGCAGGTTAAAACTTAAACAGGGGAAGTTTAGACTGGATGTGAGGAAGAAATTCTTTGATGTTTCAGTGGTGAGGCACTGGAATGGGCTGCCAGGGAAGTTGTGAATGCTTCATCCCTGGCAGTATTCAAGGCTGGGTTGGACATAGGCTTGGGTGTCATGGTTTAGTGTGAGGTGTCCCTGCTCATGGTGGGGGATTGGAACTTGATGATCTTATGGTCCTTTCCTACCCTAACTACTCTATGATTCTATGATTCTATGATTTGTTGCTCAGGACTTACCTGAAACCCAATGTCAGTCTGATTTTAACTCCCTGCTCCAATCTAGACATTGTATCTTTCAGACTAATGTTTTTATAATAAAGGGTAGGAATATCTCACACAAGAAAGCACACAAGGAGCAATAAGGAAGGGCAGAGAGAGATTTTGATAGAATTAAGCCCTAAAGAACCAATATGTAACAGCAGTCAGCACACCGGCCCCACAAGTCCTATTGATTCTTATCTATGACTATTTTCTGATTTATGAATATATAAACCTTAAAAAGGTATCAATAGTAAAATAACTATAATTAATCTATAGGATTTCCTAAATGCTATATAGCAACAATAGTGCATAGATCTATAGCTGTACCTAATTAGTCTTATTGCAAGGTAAGAATCCTCAGTCCAGGACTCTTCTGTTTGGCATACTGATTGTTATTCTATTTAATTTTAAAATAACAATCCAACTTAGTTAACTTTGAAGATACTGTGCAACTAATAGAATCTGACAAAGGTTGGACAAACTATATAGGTTAAAGTTTTGGGGTTTCACAGTAAGTAGCTACCTAGCACTTTGGCAGTTCTATTGTTTATGCAACAACATTTTTGAAAACATACTTTAAAAGTATCAGTGTTCAAAAAAATATGAAGCATTTAAGAGACTGATATTTTTCCTGCATAAAAATCTTAAAAATCTTAAATTTCAGATTTTAAAAGCTAGTACACTATTAGCTGTTATAAATTGCATGCTATACTTTTGGTAATGTTCCTTCATGACGAGATATATTTATAAAGCAAGAGATTCCTCTAAGATCAAGAAACATTGCTTCTTTGAGTCCAGGCCCAAATTCTGTGTTTAGATGAATTTTTCCTAATTGCATTGCAGTACCTCAGACCAAATATGTATAAAGAAGGACTATTGTCAAATCTGACTTGATATTTACCCTTTAAAAATGTAGAATTATGGGGTTGTAATGAGAAGATGGTTTAATGAACATAGAATCATAGAACAGTTAGGGTTGGAAAGGACCTTAAGACCATCTAGTCCCAAACCCCTGCAATGGACAGGGATATCTCTCACTAATCCATGTCACCCAAGGCTCTGTCCAACCTAGCCTTGAACACTGCCAGGGATGGAGCATTCACAACTTCCCTGGGCAACCCATTCCAGTGCCTCACCACCCTTACACTAAAGAATTTCTTCATTATATCCCGTCTAAACTTCCCCCGTTTAAGTTTTAACCCATTACCCCTTGTCCTGTCGCTTCCTTTTGGTGTTTGAGTTTTGCCTAGATCTCCTTGTTAATCCATACAGGTCTCCTGGTATTTTTGCCTGACTTCCCGCTCATGGATTCACTGCTGTTGAATATGGAGGACTCAATCTTTCAATATTTACCGTGTTTTCTTTCTTGGGTCCCTCTTTCCTCCAGAACCATTATAAAAACAATAAAAAAAGGGTTCTTCTAGAACTAATTTAGAAATTAATAATAGAAAAGCAGTTTATTTCATGCCATTCTGTGATTATTAGAAATATTTTAAAGTTAACTTTTTATTTCTGACAATTGAGATTTAGGCAGCTGAAAGTTAGGTTCTAGGTTTTAAGACTAGTAACTAAAAAAGCTCAGACATAAGCACAGGCAATACTTTTCTGAATCAAACTATTAACTTGTGCTGGCTGGTGCTTCATAGTAAATCTCAAGAAATCTCTCAAGACGCAATTGAGACATAACATTTCCAGACAAAATTTCCTCCCAGATCTTGACAGGTGGAATTCAGTCTTGTCTGAAACACAGGAATTTATATCTTTCCCTTGGGTCCATCACTTTGTACATGGTTAGAGAGCTGAAAATGAAAGTTAAAATTCATTGGAGCTGCTGTGTGGGATCAGTTAGAATTCTTAATTATGTTGGCCCAGATCTACAAAAAGAACCACAGAATGTAGGCGCTCAAAGTTAAGTCTCGTTCTCCGTTCAACACTTAGATGCTTTAAGGTCACAGTTGCTGCAATTCAAGCTAGTAAAGTTCCCTCAGGAATATTTCTTCTGTCCTTATCTTTAGTGATTTTCACTACTGGGTTGAGCATCCTGTCATCTTGTATCTCAGACAGTTTACAGAGCTCAGTTCTAAAACTCCAGACAGAAACTCTGTGGCTTAAATTGCATGAAAGGATAGATCATCATAAAATTTTTAGAAATAATAAACTTTTCTGTACCTAGTCCTGCCACAGAAAGCAGTATGTCTGCAGATATTGCAAGTGTATCATTAGTTCTATGAGACGTCAAGTTCAAACCACCATAAAGAAATAAGGAAAATATTGTTGTTCAGCAAATTGTTCCCTACAGAAAAATACCTCTTGTGTTTGGAAAAGACTTGAAATCAGGTCCTCTACTGACTTGAGTGGGATGTGTTCCGTTTCATTTCAGGAGAGCATTTTAATTTTGGTTTAGATTAGGCAACATTCAGGGTTTCACAAAAGTTTAAAAGTATATTTATTAAGAAAGCAATTTACTCTTCCATTATGCCTTTCAGAACACATTTTAGAAAAAGATATTATAATATGTTGAAATGGTACTCCCAATCTACACATTACAGTGATGGAACATTGTGAAATCTTACAGTAATATAATAAGCAAATAACAATAAATTTTATTCCATTTTTATTTTTATCAAAAGTTACATAGAAATCCAGTAGGTTTTTGACCTGTGGCAGAATGGGGAGCTGGCCCTGCTGGAAAAATCAGTTGTAGCTTATAATATACCCTTATCTTAAGTGGTTCCTTTTTTTTAAGTAATGTATTACTTGCAGATCTAGACATAAGCACCTTTTTTCCTGCTCTGTGTGGGAGCAGGATGGATTGCTCTGCTTTACTTTTATCATGATCTCATAGTAGGTATACCATTAGTAAGACAACTTCAATTTCCTGGGATAGTGAATTGCAGGCTGTGGGAAGTACTAAAGCATTAAAGATGTGTGGTACTGATGAACTAAAGAACAGGGAAGAGTGTGCAGAAAAAGTTTCACAAGTGGTTGGATTTTGGACATCTCTGAGGATAAGTATTGTTTGATGCCTAATAAGAAAATTAAGGTTGTACTCTTAACCAGAGTTCCATCTCCACTCTCTGCCTGCTCTTAGAAGCCTCATAGGAGAAGTATCTTTGAGGTCATTTCTCCCTTTCAAAATTTCACTGAATTTAGCAAACAGTCTCAAACATAGAGGGAAACATTCAAACAAGAATTTTGGTGTTTAGGGTGGAAGTGTGTGAATAAAGCTAATAGTATAGACTTTTTCTTCCTTTCTTCTAACAGAAAAGACAAAGAAAAATAAGGACATACTGCAGTCAAGAAGGAAAGTGGTTCAAAGAGTAGCAGTTACTGAGCTGCATACAATTTTGAAGTATATGATACTTCATACATATGATAGGTATATATTTTAAAATATTCTATTAAATCATACAGGATATTAATTAAGTATCAGCATTGGTGGGATTTCTGCTTGGGGGGGAGGGAAGGGGCAATTTGTTTATTTGTTTGTTTTAATCCAAACATACTTTATGAAACCCAGATGGTTTTGCATTAAAGTCCAGGTATAATCCTGGTAATAATTATCCTTAAGTATTTCCATCCTTTGTCAGCCCATTGCTTAGTCTTTCAGCAGATATTGTTTCTGTGCCTTTAAAATCTACTTCAGCTCTAGGATAGCACAGCAGTAACAGAGAAGGCAGCAGACTGAGGGGGTAGATTAGAAAGATGCCTGTAGTGTTGTATGTGGCAGCGTAAACTTCCCTATCCACATGATTGTGCTCTCTCTGATCCCAGGACAAGGTCTCATATGTTGCAGCTGTGTAACCTTGGCTCAGACCCAGGATAAAGTGTAGAGATGGACCTCTCATGAAAAGAACGGTAAAACTGTACACCGAGGTTAGTTTGTGGAGAGGGGCATACATAGCAGGTCAAGGATTAAAGATGGGAAAAAAGTCATTAACATAGAAATATTTAAAGGGAAAAACAGGGAGCTGGCAGCTGGTGATTAAGAAATGGGAAGGAGCTGTTTCAGGGAGCTGGAGAAGTTACCCCTTCCTTGCATCACTGAGGACTGCTTGCATGTCATACAAAGATGTTACTTACAAGGCCATATGCATGCTGTTAGCACATTGTTATTCTTTGCTATCTTTTTTGTGTGTGTTATTCACTACTCAGTGCCTTTATAACTGCTTTATACTCCTGTGCTATGTATACTTTGCAGTATACTTGAACACATCAAAAGGTACCCAGACAGTCAATGAGGCAGCAAGTGAGTGGATTTCACGTCAAAATTTACAATTGCCTTGTTAATCACTACACCTGGCTACATATTGCAATTAGAAATGCTCATTTCCTCTTCTGCTTTTTGCTTAAATCATCCTTGCTAATGTCTAGTATGAACATTTTCCCAAACACATTTGCAGTTTGCAGTATGCAAAAGCAAACAACACTTTGGTTTTGCTCCATCATTAATGTAGTTAAAGACTTTTCACTTACAGTTAATTTTTTACCTGAAATCTTAACTGCCATTCAGTTGAGGAAGCAAAAATGTAAACAAGCAAATTGTTTGAATAAAAGTTGTGCTCTTTATAGCTGTAATACCAAAACAAGCACCAATTTAGAACTTTGTTTTGTGGTTAAAAAAAAAAAAAAAGCAAACCAAAAATCAGCCAACCTACCAAAAACCCTAACTTTTAAATCTAAAAAAGTAAAAATTGGATGTATAAAATCAAGCCATGTTCAGTAAAATATTTCATGAAAATTGCAGCTATAGACTCACATCCATCAGTGTCTTGGGAATAAAACCATTCTAGATTTTGTAAATTTAAGAGGCTTAGAAGCTTGAGATACTAACCATAAGAAGCATTCCAGTTTTTAGACACTTATCATGATAAAATTAATTTTGAGGTCCTTCCCCTTATGAATCGTCTATTTGTTTTAAAGAGAGATGCTGCAAATCAGAGTAATTTATTTATTTAATATTTATTAGCTTGTGGTCTTGCTGAATGTTGTATTAAGAGCACTAGTATGAATCTGAATAACAAATTAGTGCCCTTTGAATCTGATAGGAATAGGATGCTGCCAATTTTCTTCAAATAAAGCAGGAATCTTAAAATGAAACTCAAGATGGTTTAATAGAAGAGGATTGCTAAATTAATATTTTGATGATTCAAATAAGTGTATGTTTCAGATAGTTCACTTTCTTTACAGTACATGTAAAGACTGACCACATAAAAAAGATGCACGAAAGCATTTTGGAAAAATTAGGAAATGTCAAGTTTAAATGAGATAGTACTGTTACTAGATCCCAAAATAAACCTGCCATTCAACTATTATTCATTGGGTTTATTATTGTTGTGTATTTCAGAACTGCATCATCTAAAAGTCCCTGTCAGTCGCACAGAATACATTATTATGAAAAATGACTTGTTCTTGATATGCAAGAAAATTATAGGTGACAATTCCTTGAATTTTAAAAACCAATCTTTCTCTGAATTTTTCTCAAGAGATAAAATATATGCAATATTCTTTAATAAAGAATATTGTTAATAAAAAATTTAACATTTTTATGAAGACTCAAAAAAGTAAATTACTGAAGTGATTTAATAGAGTTCAACTTTGAAGGTTTCTTAATTTTTGTTTTAATAGGGGTTTCAATAATAAAAATAAAGCTCCATCTAAAGCACCATCTAGTAGAGAAGATAAATACTACACTTCATTATTCATAAATAATTCAGCAGACAATTGCAGACAGCTTTTTGAGGCAGTATAGGATTCCATGAGCAATTTTATTTATTGTCCATCCTTGATTTCTTGTAAAATGGAGCATTTATTAAGCTACTCTCTTAGTTATGCTAAGATGATATGGAATCTTGATATATTTTTTATTAAAATTTGTCTTCATTATAAATATTTATCAGGTACTACAGAGTCAGGAGCCAAGTTTCACCAGAGCTTGGTAAATAGTGCAGTTAACTTCTGAAAAAGAGAAAACTCAAAATCATTAGGTCAGACCAAATACCATGAAGAGTTTATACACATCTCTCTGGGCTGTTAGGGGTGAGAAAGGTCTTTCTCTCAGGAAGTGGAATGGAGGAGTTCCAAAAGACAAATGCATTCATATGAAAATTTAAAACAGCAAATTTAAAATTTTACTGCTCTTGACACTTATTCATGGGTTGCTAAATACTCTGAGCACCTAGAAGCACCAAATGGTATGTAAAATGGGAATAATCAACCCTGTGCCATTTTAAATTCAATAACCACTTAATAGGTGGTACACAATAGAACAAAGGAAATACTCTATTTTGAGCCACAGTTCAATCTTACAATGGCTGTTGGGTGTGAGTTAGAAATGGCTACTCTAATTAAGATTGCCAGGCAATTAACAGGGGGTTTCTTGTGTTGCCCCAAAATATCTAAGCTAGTTTTACTTTTAATATGCAGTGGCATTTCCCTATCAAATGTACCTTGGTGATGTATTTTTATATCGTTTTGAAATTAATTGATTCATACTGTCATTAGCATAACACAGTGACTCAATCAGTGCCCATCAAATGTTTGGGGAGTACACTTTTCTGATTGTAGTTTTTACCAAGTTTATGGAGGAATATGCATGTTATTAAAGAGTCATGTCAAAGTCGTACACAGTTCTGTTTCAAAAAAGAAAGCAGTGGACAGAAGCCTAATGCTCCTGATAACTAAGGAGCTTTTATAAAACTGAACAAAAAGTAACACAAATTACTGCATTACAAATTACTCCTACACAGGTAGGAAATCCAGTGACTGTTTCGTCAGGTACCTTTTTTTTCATTCTTTTTTTTTTTTTTTTTTTAATGGATATTTGTAAATTTGAACTTTCAAAATCAGAACTTTCATGAAACAGTGGAGTTTATTTAGGTACTTTATTCACTAGCATTTTTAGGTGCTAGAATTTTCAGATTGGAAATTTATAAGTTTACAGGTCATTTTTTTAAGCTTAGCACATTTTCAACATGTTAAATAAATGTTAGTAATTTCCTTATCTGTGCGTGTTTGTGGAGGGTTTGCTGTTAGCTTGGAGAATTTGACATTTACATTGTTTGAAACATGGAAATTTTCTGAATACTAGAAAAATCTACCAATATTTCTGAGCCTTTGCAGTTTCCTCTAAGTGTTCATTGCACAGTTAGGTTGACATACAGTTCATTATTTCAGGATCAGAACTGGGGTCCATTAGTCATACTGCTAGAACTGGAGTTTTTTTGGTTTATGTGTTTTTCAGAAGGGAAAGAGTGTGAACATATGCCATTTGTTTACTTGTTTACTGTCGGACAGTAAATTTTATTATTATTTGGGTAGTAGTACTGTAAATTACCACTATTCAATAATAAGATGTTTTTAGACTGGTAGCCTATCCCAGTCATTTCCTCATTGCAGCAAAAGGCTTACCACATACTTCGGAAGTGGCGCAGTGATATTTTGTACTTCATAATATTACACAGTCACTATAAAATTGTTGCAAGAGAACAAATCATTCTGAAGATCTTCCTGTTAATTTGCCTAGATTATTTCAGTACTTTTGACTTTTATACTTTTCAATTGTAAGCATGCGCCATATAAACTCAGAAATAATTAGTTTGGGTTTTTTTTATCCTCTGCTTTTGAACAATAGAAGTGGAACAACAGTGAAATTTACTCACAAATTACCAAGGAGAAGGACTTAGGGGTGGCATTTGATGAGAAGCTCAACATGAGCCAGCAATGTGCACATGCCAACCCTATCATGGGCTTCATCAAAAGGAGGGTGTCCATCAGGTTGAGGGAGGCGATTCCCACCTCTACTCTGCTCCCCTGTGAAACCTCACCTGCAGTACTGCATTCAGCACTGGGGCCCCCAACACAAGAGGGACATGATCTTGCTGGAGCAAGTGCAGAGGCCACAGAGATGAACAGAGGGCTGGAACACCTCTCCTATCAAGACAGAGAGAGGGCTGCGGTTGTTCAGCCTGGAGAAGAAGGCTCTGGGGACACCTTACAGCAGCCTCCCAATACCTAAAGGGGGCCTACAAGAAATCTGGAAGGAGAAATTTTACAAGGGCGTGTACTGACAGGACAAGGGGGAATGGCTTTAAACTGAAAGCGGAGATTTAAATTTCACATGAGGAAAAAATTTCTTTACTATGAGAATGGTGGGACACTGAGAGAGATTGTTCAGAGAAGTTGTGGCTGCCCCATCCCTGGAAGTGTTCTAGGACAGGTTGGGGCAACCTAGTCCAGTGGAAGGTGCCCCTGCTCATTGCTGAGGGGCTGGAAACTGGATGATCCTTAAGGTCTCTTTCAACCCAAACCATTCTGTGATTCTGTGATTCTGTAACATCAAGTTATTTAAGACCTGCTTGGCAGGGCTATGGCTATTGTTGGAAGACCAAAGGTAAGCTATGCACAGTATCACTGTACATGTTTAGCAAAAGCACGGTCAGTCATTTTTATATGTTTTCTGTCAGAATACGGAAAAAACTAAAACAAAATAAATTAAGAGTTTTTATCTGAGGTTTCGGTTTTGCCTCTTCAGGACTAGGTAGTTTTTGTGTAAAAAAGGACAACAGTAGCAGTGAGTGTCAGTATGCATGGAATAGGCGGCACACCTGAAAACACGATGAGGAAAGGCTAGAGATACAGTGGGATTATCAGCAGGGTAAAATGTCTTAAGCCTCTACAACAGAAAGGATTAGACAATTGCTATGGCAGCCCAGCTGTGGCAGGAGGGAGGATGGCTGTAGAAGAGCACCTGAGAGGAGGCACAGCTCTAATAACTGTCTTGAATTGAAGGCCAAGGTCATGCATGGATGGCTCATGCACATTGAACTGCTACACAAACATCCCCAGGCACACACTGCTATTTCTTTGTGCTTTTAGAAGTACTGTAGTCCTGCCATACTTCTGCTCTTTGCTTTCTCACAGCTAGGTTAGGGGGCTTTATCTTGTCTAAGAAAAAAATCACTGTTTTTTTTGAACTGATCAAGTCTAGCAAAAATAAGACAAGATTAACTGAGGTTGAACTATTGCACACATGTTATGGTGGGAAGGGACAAAAAAAAAAAGGAATCTAGAAAGTCTGACCCTGATTACTTTATTTCTTCTTGTAGATTGTTCTGTAGAGCTCTTTCATGCGAGTGGCTCATCCAGTATTTGAAAATGTCACCTTTCACACTCAGCTAGAGAAGAATTTCTTTAGGCTTTTGTATATACAGGATTTACTGAGGAGTCTGTTTTCTACAACGTAGAGTTATGCTCAGTGGGAATTAATAGAAGAGATAAAGTGTACTTATTTGTGTTGCAAAATACAAGAACAGGGAGAAGCTGTCACTTTTGTACTAGCCGCTATATCTAAAGCTATGGTTTCTATTTCATCCTGGACTCTTTTTTTTTTCTGTTTTTTCTTCTTTTCTCCTCTCCTTCTTTTTCATGAATGAAATTTAAAGGAATTAAGGAATCGCCAGTCTAATTACTTAATTTCTACCTCCAGGAAGAATTATTATTTTTCTACTGTAAACCAGTTTCCCCTGAGGTGGGCTGGGGACCATGTGAAATGAGAAAGGTTATGGATTCATAAACAACACCTTTCTATCATGACTACAAAGTCAGAAAGAAAATATTGGAAATGGTGTTTTATCTGTGTCTTAATCTGCAAAATCAAAGAGGTTGCGAGATACCAGGGTTTTCTGTGTTTTGTTTGTTGGGTTTTTATGGTGTGTGTTTTGTTTTGTTGTTTTTTTTTTTTGTTTGTTTGTTTGGTTGGTTGGTTGGTTGGTTTTTTTGTAAAGGAGCTATAGTTTAGGGATTCCGTTCTGCTGAACAACTTCCTTTTCCTGGAAACTCCATGGACAGTAGTCCCCAGGGTTGTGACAGTTTGTATAGAGCATGTACTTCTGTTTTAAAGGATGACAAACTATTTTTAGTTTTACCCTCATAAAAGTCCTCATTTCTGCTAACCAGAACAATTTACACTAAAGTATCTCCGACAGATTTTCCAATTGCAAGTTTCCTTCTGATATTGCCATGCAGCATTTTGTTTCTTAATAGAAATGAGAGTGGTGAATGCATCATTCCCTGGTGATGTGAGTCTATTTCCTGGTATGAATTCCACACCTGAGCTGAAAGCCGCTATTGTGTCCTGGGAAATAGTACAATAGAAATATAAATAGGCATTAAAAGAGGCAGTGCCTCTGTTCCTCCCTGAAATTTGCATCTCTTTTTGTCTCTGTAGTAAAGATTCTTCAAGACTCAGCAAAAGTAATATGCAGCATATGTCTGGAAAGCTTTTAATTTGTGTAGGACATGCAGTAAACTTAATCATCACTCTTGTTTGACTTGAGGTCAGGCTATGTTAAGGTGCAATTTGAAATTTGCTCCTACTCTGACCTCACTTGAGCTCATCTCGTTGCAGTTTACAAGCTTGCTATTGCCAATTGGATTGCATTGGTCAGATGATTTTGTGCCAGTACAAATACAACATACATCCTGGTAATGTGTGAGAAAGATGGGATCATGCTCATGTGCATGCACAAAAATCTCTGCTGTCAAAGTCCCTATGAAATGTGCTTTTTATTCAAATTGTGAGCCAGAACCATGACTCAGAAGCTGGGTTAAAGCACTCAAAGGCATGGGAACAGAAAAATCTCTGTTTTTCTTGAGGTTCTGCTTCAGTACTTGCAATTCAGTACTGCTCACTACTTAGTCACAAGACAAAAAAAGCCCTGTACAAAGGGAGTGTTGTGTGTTCCGTAGTATAGCTCATAGAGGTTAAGCTTTATATTGCTGCAAAGGCCCAACTTTTGGGAGACTTATGTGTGTAGTGTCATAATCTTTTTTTTTCTGGGCTACAAGGGAATTTTGTATGTCAGTGGCCTAAATACATGACATTGTATAAGACTTTGGCAAGCTAATTGCTTATTACAGAGGAATTTAAAATGAGTATTTAATGAATGAACACTACCTACTTAAATGCCAGATTATGGCATTGTAAATCAAGGTTACTGTGCTTAGGTCATGAAAGATTAGGAACTGTGAAAGTGACCCTCTATCTCAGTGAAAAAATAATTTTAATTTTAAATGCTTTTAATTGAAATGTGGGTTATGGACTAAAAGAATTACAGGCTTTAATTTCAAAACTGTACTTTTGACTGTTTGCCTTCAGGACTCATAGCCATTGAGGAAGAAAGAGTAATTTATGAGCATATGAATATAGGATAAAGACCTAAGCAGCCTGGTGACCCCATACCTGGCCTTGCTTTGAGCATGAGGTTGGGCAAGAGGCTTACTGAGGTCCTTTCCAGCCTTAATTATATTTTCAATTTACCTGAAAACATAATTTTTATCTGTAACATTTTTTCTCAGCCGTGGTAGTAAGCTAATTATGTATTCATATAGACAATATTTATGTCTCCTGACTTGATGACAAAGCATTTGGAGATTGGAAAACCTGCAGTCATTCCAAAAAATGATGCTTCACAGGAATTCGTTGCATCACTAAGCTCACAGCTAATCCCCCAAATCCATCTTTAAAGGTTATATTTAAAATCTGAGTTGTACAGGAATTTTTATCTTCTGGGAGGTTGCTTTTCCAAATGAAGTTAATTTACTATTTACCAGTTTATGTAACACCAATGTTAAAAATAAATAAACAAAAAAGAAAAAAGCCATTCTTGTGGACTTGAAATTGTTTTGCTATTTCTTGCCATGCTGTATTGGGACGGGTGATGATAAAGGAGAATAAGTAGATTCTATGCTGCTCAAATCTTGGATCACTATGGACTTTACACAGGCCCAAAATTAATCTTAGAACTGTGTAAGTATAGCAAGTAAAACAAACAATAAATGGGAAATCCTGTGATCCAGTATTTCTTCCAATTCTTAATCTCCACAAATAAACACATTCAGCTTTTAATTTGTTTCTAGTGTTGCCTCCATTTATACAAGTAAGCAGAAACAAAGATGGTCCGCGGTGCATGTGTACGGAGAGGGGAGGAGATGCCCATTTCTTCCTGCAGATTTTGGAAAAAGCAAACATTTGTGCTTATCCCTTTATAGGTATATCCCTAGATAGAATACCCACAGTAGTATTCTGCCATATGGACAAGGTATATCAATACTTAATTAAAAATTATAATCAAAATGCAGTTAGACAAGCCTGAGTTAATATTGTTCTAGACAAAAATGGAATTACAATACCAGCAGAGTGACTAGCTGTCATTAACATCACATCTGGGTGAAGATATTTTGGTTTGCACATGAGGGCTTAGTTCTGCATTCCTAGTGCTGAATAACTGCACAGAGTTATAGCACCACCTACAAGGAGTCAGCTTTCATTGTGGTGACCAGAAAAACAAGAGTAGCTTTTTAGAGTATTTGCATCACATTTTTATTTGTATAACTTTATGACAGTAACTAGCATGTCAGTACCATCATATTAGACATCTTAGTGCTTTTAAATACTCTTCAATGAAAAAAGAAGAATTGCAAAGCTACACCTTACATTTTGTGTCTATAAAGGTTTTCTGAGATAATCAAATTCAAGTTAAAGGTGAAACATCTGTGTAAATAATAAAAAAAAATATGAATACTGCTTTTCCTCTTTGACTTCTAATTTGAGTGATATTTCAAAGACAGGGAGCACTTTTTGGATAGTAAATTAATTTATATTATTCTAATGATCTCTCTGGTTCATAATCTCTGACTATATTTTAAATGACATGAAGCTGAAAACACCTCTGCTAAGTGTCTTGTTCCAAGGATGACTTACCAACAATAAAGACACTTCCTTCCTCTGCCTCAATATTCAAAAATAACCCCAAACTCAAACAAACAACAGAAAAAAACAACCTGGCCATAAAATATAACTCTTCTATTACAAGGTAAAGTAAATTCAGCAGCTCTTGCAGAGCTGAGTAAATCCCATCTAGTCCTGAATTTCAAAGCAGGCCTCTTTTGCTACAATATACAAACCAGGTATACCTAAAAGGAATTTTGAAACTAACAGACCAGTGGATTTCGATTTCCTTCAGTAGTTCTTTCCAGGTTGTAAGTTTGTGTGAAGATAAAGGCATAAAAAACCAAACCAAACCAAACCAAAAAAACCCTCTAGACACTTGAACCAAAAGGAAAATAGGGCAAGCACTAAACATAGACAGTAAACCAATAAGCGCCCATGAGGGTTGTCTTTCTTATACCGTTTTTATCACTCACATTTTCCATCCTCCCTATCATAATGAACCAAAAAAGCATGTATGGCAATTTATTGCCAGTTACATGGTAAAGAAAGAAAATACCAGGCAAGAAGAGAGAGCAGGATGACATGATTCAAAAAACAATCAATCACAAGTAGAAGTGTTCAGAAGAATATGGAAGCAAGTGATAGCAAATGCCAAATACTGCATTAAAAAGCACATATGCCAAAAAAAACCAGCCCACTGCATATTCAATAGTTATTATCCAATGTGTTTTTTCCCCCTGTGATTCCAGATTAATTCTTGCCTGAACCAAAAATAACAGATTAATGATTTTGCTATCATTACTCCAAAAAATTTTACTCATCATAAGTAAGGCTACATTAAATGATAAATTTGATGGACTGTTTATTAGACCATTGATCCTGCCTTTAAATTAAAGAAAGTGAGAATTGGATAATTTTCTGAGCTGAGTGCAAAGCCTGTCACAGAATTAAGAAGCAGCATAGAAGAATCGTAGAAGAGTTTGTGTTGGAAGGGACCTTCAAAGGTCGTATGGTCCACCCCCCCTGCAATGAGCAGGGACATCTTCATCTAGATCAGGTTGCCCAGAACCATATCCAGCCTGGCTTCTGGAAAAATATCCATAAATAAGGTAAATCAGAGAGAAAATACAACCAAGAGGAAATTAGACTTTATAGTGAAAGAATTAACTGATAGTTAAAAGCACCAACCATAAAGCAACACAGCTAAAGAAATATTTAGTCCTCAGCAGATGAAGAAAAATAATGGTAAAATGAGGGAACTTACTTTTTTTTGTGCTTCTCAAGCAAAGGCTAGTTAGTGCTCCTGATAACATCTTACTTTCTAGCTGCTTTTACTAGACCTCACAGCAAAGTGCTTATTTCATGCAGTGCCTTGTTATGTTTTCCAAGTAACAGAGCTCTTAATAAGTATATCTGAAAACTCAAAATCTGAAAACCTAGTAGTTTACTTTGAGAGAGAGACAGAGGAAGGATTTTTTAATGCTAGGAGAGAACAGAATCTTCTATAAAACTTAAAAGAATTTGTGATACTATTTAGGGTGACAGTATAAAACATAATGAACATTTGGTGTATTGACATAAGTTGTAAGTTAAATACACCGTGTAATGATTTATTTAAAAAGACAGGTGTCCTGGTTTCATCTGGGATAATTTTCTTCCTTGTAGCTGGTGAAGTGCTGTGTTTTGGCTTCAGTCCAAAAATAATGCTGATAACACACCGATGTTTTCATTGTTGCCTAGTAGTGCTTACTCTAAGTCAAGGACTTTTCAGTTTCCTGTGCTCTGCCAGTAAGGAGGGGCACAAGAAGATGTGAGGGAGCATGGCCAGGATAGTTGACCTTAACAAGCCAAAGAGGTATCGTATGCCATGGCACATCATGCTCAGTATATAAACTGTGAGGAGTTGGCTGGGAGGGGCTGATCGCTGTTAGGGCTGGGCTGGGTATCAGCGAGTGGTGAATAATTGTATTGTATTCTTTTGGGGTTTATTCCTCTTTACTTCCCATTATTATTATTATTATTATTATTATTATTATTATTATTATTATTATTATTGTTATTATTATTATTATTATTATTTACTTTATTTCGATTATTAAACTGTTATTATATCAGGCCATGGTTTTTTATCTTTTTTCTGATTTTTCCTCCCTATCCCACCACAAGTGTGAGGGAAATGAACAAGTGGCTGCGTGGTACTTAGTTGCCAGCTAGGATTAAACTATGACATCGTGGAATCTTACTAAAGTTTATATTATAGCAAGATAAACAGCAACAAAAGTCCTTTCTTAGGCATAACTTAATTGCTCTTAGCAACATTATTCTTTAATCCTGACACAAATTAATAATAACACCATTATTATTATTTGTGTACTTTACAGAGAGTGAAAAAGTATTGTAAGTTTTGCAAGTAATTTTTCATAAAGCTTTCACCTTCACCTCAGATGCACAGCAATCCTTTGCCATTCCTTAGCACAAGTTTCTATAATTTGTAAAGTCTGTCATATTTTTGCAACTAACTTTCAAGAGCTTCCTTGAGACTGAAGGTAGAAATTGAAGCTGGAAAAAATTTACGGTCCAGCGTAATAAATGGAAATTGGTACAAAAATATTATAGAAATAAAAACCTACCACTGATCTAGGGAATGGCAATAAAATATTTAAAGATTACAGAACAATGATGAGGGGATATCTGAAGATAAGTAGAACATGGGAAACTAAGTCAGCAGTCTTTTGTTGTCTTTATAACTGTACTGCCAACTTGAGAAGCCAATTCAAGAAAATCATTCTCTTTGAACTTTTTTCAAATGCAGTGAGTAACTCAGATGCCTTAGTTCTAGCAGAAGCAATAAACTGCTGTGTACTGAAAGACAAACCTGATTTTTTTCGATATAGTCTGGCAATGTTAGACCTCATAAGCTATTTCAAACAAAATCTATCATGTCTGTATGTTTCAGATTTTTCATTAGTTGTATGCTGAGCCAGAAAAAAGTTCTTGTTTCTCCCAGAGGGGAAGAATGGGTAATGTTATTAAGAAAGAAGTCTTGAACTTGAGATCTGGATCCTGTTCCCAGCTTTGATATGTTGCAATGTGTATTCTTATCTCTAAAATTTCTGATGAGGTGCTGTGGAATGTTTATTACCATTCAGAAAAGAGACTGTGAAAAGCAGGTGGTCATATCAGTCTTGCCTAAATAAATGCAGGGGATTTGATGGTCCAATACTCAATTCTAATTCCATATTCTTGTGTTCTTGTATTTAGTTCAGCAAGTTACTTTGACTGAAGTCTTCAAAAATACTCCACTCTTAAGGATAGGATTCAGCTCCAGATCAACTCTTACATGTAGCTCTTTGTCATGGGTTCAGCAGTAGCAGTCATTTTCTCCTTCTTAGTAGTTGGTGCAGCACTGTGTTTTTGACTTGTGGCATGAGAACAGCGCTGATAACACCAATGTTTTAGTTACTGCTTAGTACATTTTGGTCTGGTCAAGGACTTTCTGAGCCTCATGCTCTGCCAGGGAGGAGGGGGAGACGGGAGGAAGCAGAGACAGGACACCTGACCCA
>JAOEHY010031998.1:50525-60659 GCA_025447955.1 Psilopsiagon aurifrons
CATCCCTCCAGGAGAAGAGGGAAGAAAAAGGGGGAAGTGAGTGAACAAACTGCGTGGCTGATTTATGGCTTAAACCACGACACTCTTTCACATGTAGGTGTCAGTTTTTTAACTTAGTGACTAATGCTAAGGTCGATGGAGATGTAGTCAATGTAGTCAATGTAGTCAGTAGGCTACAGAAAGCTATCCAGGTGAACCAATGTAGGTGGCTGCTCTAAGATTAACAAATAATTCTTGGCACTCTTGCCTGTACTGACTAACCTGAATACAAACAATGGCATTCATCTGTCTGAATGTGGAGCTAATCCTGCCTCAAATGCAGCAGTAAGAAATGAGTCAGCTTCTCTGGGTTAGTTAACAGTAATAAACTGTATTCTCAGACACAGTGTCCTGTCACTGCCCCCAAATGCCATCTACCCACTTAAAAGGGTGGTTGACACTTTACTGCCTCTTTGGTTTTACTATATACTGAACATTAAAGAATGATGTACTTGGATAAGGTGTTTAAATTAAGTATTTTATGTCAGGGCAGCAGTAGATAATTTTTCTACTGCATGTAGAGGTTTCTTATAAACTAAAGCACTCCCAGAGAAAACTGATGCAAGCTAGAAAATCACATTCTTTTATGTGAGTTTCCTAAACTACTTTTCCTCCACATTTTCATGTGCAAAATGGAAATAATAGCACAGCCTTTGTTCAACAGTTTATATAATGTCATGTCCTAAAAATGTCTTTTAGAGTGTACAAGTAAAATGCCCATCACCTAAGGTCTCTAATTCCTGAAAGTGTCTTGCAAATTTTATAAAGTATGAAGAATAACTAGCTACAGTTCACATATTATGTATAAGAAAATTGTTCTGGCAAGAAAAAGTTACTATAGTCTATAGTAGCTCCCTAGTGTCAATTAAATGCAGTCATGCATAGGAAACCCTGGACAGTCCTGGATGCTTATAATATAGCAAGGTCCAGAATCTCAGCTACTTAGATATCCTGAGGAGTGATCATATAGGTATGAGATACTTTTGAGACATTAAATCTAAGTTTTTGCTTTGCCGCAGGGATTCCTGTGTGAACTATGGGAAGCCTGTTAATGCAAGGTCGATATAAAAGATCCTGGCAGCAGCTGGATACCAAAATGACCCTTTCTGCACTCATACTCTTTAGACTCAGGCTCATCTGCTGCCTAGCTTTGGAGGAACTGAGCCACCCAACATGCTGAGCTTTGCTCAGTGGCTTCTGTAGACAAAGGTCAACTTCCAGGATTTAAAAATTTCTAGGTGATCAGACAAAGCATTAAGAAGAATAATGTTTTAAATTAGAGAAAAATAATTATCTGTTAATTTCCGTGAACTTATCTAGAGAATGAAAATGGCAGCAAGGACCCAGGGAAAATCTCTGAGAAATTATGCAGAGGTAGCATAAACATGCAAGGAAGGGAAAGACCTGATACACAACATAAAAGATGAAAGCAAATTGCTGGAGAGGGAAGGAAGTATCACAGGAAAGAATTTTCTATCACAACATGCAAATCTTCCCTGGCAAAATGCAAAGTGGAAGAGACATGTCAATAAAATCACTTCAAGAAATATAAAAGCAAATCAGATACAGAAACAATAAATATGTAATATAGGATATTTAAATATGCTGCCAAGAAGCAACTCTTCCCTTATCCACCTTTAACTTATGTATTTATGCTTAGTGTTTTTTAATTAATTTTTCTTCCTCAAAGGCTCCTAACATGTATTATTGAAAATGCATAGAAAAGCTAAATAATAAAGTTGAATTTTGTGTTACCAAAATGTCTGACTTGAAGTCTAAACAGGTTTGTTTGGAAAGGGCACAAAAGCGTTACTTTAGCAGAGTCCAGAGTATAATGCTTAGCTGACTATTCATTGCCATTGTGAAACTTCAGCTTATAAAGGAAATGATCCTTTCCCTATGAGCTAGAACAGGAGGGAACAATTTCTTTTATCAGTCTGGATGCAGAATCTCAGACAAGAAGATTAGATGTTGGGTCTGTTTTTGTTTTTTTTTTTTTTTTTTTTGCAATTTGGGAAAAAAAATGATAAAGCTAAATTCTTATAAAATTTTTTATGAAAGCTTTATACAAAGGAGATCCAAATTGTTTGCTTCATTCTTTTTCTGTATGCAATGGATTCAGCAGCTTCATTTTTCTCCTTCTTAGTAGCTGGCTCAGTGATCTGTTTCTGACTTTCAGCCTGGGACCAGCGCTGATAGCAGCAGTGTTTTCAGTTGCTGCTAAATAATGTTTAGTCTGACCAATGACTTTCTGAGTCTCATGTTCTGCCAGGGAGGAGGGGATGCCAGGAGGAAGCAGAGACAGGACACCTGACCCAAACTAACCAAAGAGGTATTCCGTAAAAACAGCAAGTCATGCCCACTACATAAATTGGGGGCAGTTACCCAGAAGGGTTAGATCACTGCTTGGGTCAGGCTGGGTACCAGTCAGCAGATGGTGAGCAGTTGTATTCTCTTTCCTTGCTATTTCCCTTATCTTTATTATTATTGATGGTAGCAGCAGTGGTTTTGTGTTACACCTTAGTTACTGAACTGTTCTTATCCCAACCCGCGGGAGTTACATTCTTTCAATTCTCCTCTCCACGCCTCTGGGAGCTGGGGGGAGGAAACAGGGGGGAGTAGCGAGGGCTGCATGGCTGATTTGCTGACTGGGTTTATACCACGACACTGTAAAAATGAAATATGGAAAGCCTAAGAGACTTATTTTTCACAAACATCTTGAAACCTGCAGTTACAGTTGGGGACCATGCCAGCTGTATGCTATTGTCAGCTGGGCAATATTGCCTTACTGACATGTTGAGGACCAATGATCTTCAACCTAGTGATGGGAGATGTATTGAACTGAAGGCAAGTGTGTTTGAAAGCTTTGATATGTTTATTGTGAATTTTTGCTGATTGAAGTATTACTGCAAAATCTTCCTTTTCCACTGTTTACTGAACTGTGCTTCTGCTGCAGATGCTCTGTAAAATGTCTTCACTTACTTTTCTTTGTAGTGGGACCATTATAATTTTTTCTTCTTTAATGGGGGCTTGAGATGGGGAGACACAGGTAGCAACCTCTGTGTATTTTCTATGAAGCATTTTATTCATCAAATTATGATTATTAATGCAATTGAGCTGTTAATGTTAATAAAAGGTAAGTATTCAGAGAGTATACTCACTCTCACCTCCTCTTGTAGCTATCCAGTTGAAGCCTTGGTATTTCCTCTGGAGCACGGGAACATACTGATATCACTTCAGAGAGATGTTTGTTTCTTTCTTTCATCAGGCATTCACATAATGCTGCAGTTTTAACCCTGCACAATGCACCTATTGCATCTTGGATGTGGCCCAAGTTACACAACCTTTTGTTGAAGCCAAGTGTGTTTTAGTGGTCTTGCACAGATTCAGCAAACTCGTGATGTCATGACTTTACCAACTCTCGCAGATCCAGCAGGACTCCTGGTTGTCAGGTCTTGTCCGCGAGCACACTCCCTCATGTACTCAGCACATACTCTTTTCAGCCCTTTGTTTTCTGGTAAATATTCCTCCATCCAAGCCTACTGAATGCTATAAAAGTTTCTCATACAAACTGGCATAAAGGCAGCCTTTCTGACAGCATCATTCCTACATCTTTCTAGTGGTTTTGCCTGTTTTTTGTCAAAATGTCAGAAATAGACTTTTGTCAAGTTTCGTAAGTCTTCTTCCTTTCAGAGTAGCTCTGTCAGCATTCTTACTGATAGATTCTCTAAGTTCTCTTCTAAGTCAGTTCCCCAGGTTTCTCTCCTGCTTCCCACTCCCAAATATGACTAAATAATTCCTCCAAGATTTAGATGGAAATATTCTTCAAATATCATTCACTTTCCTCCTATATGTCTTTTACCTCTAACACAGCCAAAGAATGCACACTCCATTCTTTCAAATTTCAAAATATTCCCTGCAGTCTCACTTTTCATGTTGCAACTGAAAAATCGGGAAGTATCAACAGTAACGTGAAAAAGCTAGGTGGCACTCCAGAAATAATTTATGTCACTGATTCCTTATCTGTCACTTGAAAAAACTTATCTGACTGTCTCTGCTCCCCTTTTAACAGTCAAACTTGTAATTTTCTCTTCTTGATGCTATATGGTGGGTTTTTTCCCCGGTTTCCATCATCTCACTCAACACATATTGTTTCAGTGCTGAAACAGTTAAGCACTGTTTCACTGCTGTTAGTGTTAAATACTGTGGGATGTAGATAGAAACAGGCTGGCCACTGTATGGGAAGAACCTGAATAATAAGACTGCAACTAAGCCCATCAGGGAACAATTAAAATAAAAGGATTCCCTATATCCTAGAAATATATCAAATAAAACTTCGTAACTCTGGAATACCTAGTAAGAAATTAGGTTGATTTGCATAAAATTATTGCAGTTTACCTTTAGTCTGTAGTGCACAAGATGTCATTGTTATTGCTATGTGCTGGAATTCTGAAGGTTTGAACAGCTTTATGATAGTTAAAAGAGAATCATTGCAGATAAAGAGAAGTAAGCTGAGCATTCTTTTAGAAATGCAGTAAAATAAACTGTTCAAACAATTAATATCTGTTCAAGTAAATTTGGAATAGTAGTTTAATGTGTTTGAAATAAGTCTATCATCAAGGCTTTTGCAGCTATACATTGCAACAATATGACATATATAAAATGTATTAATTCTTACCCTTCAGATGACTAAAAAATATAGTTCTCAGAAAAGAGTTCACAGTTAGGACAGTCATTTCAAGCTGTCAGGATATTTATCAAACAGTAACATCTCATACTCAAGCACCTCAATAACTGTTGCTATTAGGAACATTTTAAAAAATAATGAGATACTGCAGTTGTTTCAGGCATTAAAACTTGGAAATCTGTAACATGGGGAAGCTGCAGACTGAGAGATGTGGAGGCATGATTAAATGCAATGGCACTGAAGCTCAAATAGATTTTTATTTGCTCAGTTATATTGACAGACAGAAAGAAACCACTGTAAATCTGTCACATTTAAGTTCCATATTGTTAGGAAACTTTAAATTTAGACTTGTTTTTATTCCTTTAAAAATTGCAGTGTAAAAACTGAGTACTCTTGTAAGTAGCAAAACTGCTAACCTTGGAAAACTGAAGAATATTCATATAGAGAAATAGTTCAGGAACTAACATTTGACATGTTAATTGACAAATAGTAGTGACATTACAGATTCATCTTTAATGGCATTTCCTGCTCTTGTAAACTGCCATTGTTCTCTTGAAATCAATGTCAAATGAGTTTTCATATTCATTCATTCTTGACAACTTTGTGAAAAGTACAGATTTGATATTTTAACTTGTAAAAAGACTCTGCATGGATATGACACCTAACTAGAGGCCCTCTAAAAAGCATGGTAACTTGTTAGATCGAGCATTTATTACGAAAGCATACCATGGTAATGACTGTGAGCATGTTTCTCCTGTATTAAAAGTTGAACAAGAGCATTAAATATTTCTCTGTGGTAAATCAAAATTCAGATAAGCAAAATTTTCCACGGAGTTTCTCTAACAGCCAGCATCTGAAAATGTCTACCTATGTTCTAATAGAAAAAGAAATTATTAGCAACTTTTTTGGATTTAAGATTTGCTCTGCTTTTATAGTAACAAGTGTTAGGCTTTTAAGGTAAAGATTAACAGCTAGCTCAGAACTCCTAATATGTACATATCATCTGAACTTGATTTTACAATATCATCAGAAAAAATAACTTTTAGACTGTTTAATATTGACATCTTCTGTTTGGAGAGGTTTTTCTCCATACACAATAGCTATAAATTTTTCAGCACGATGCATAATATAAAATTCTGTCCTGGTCAAGTCAATAGCAGTCATTAAAAGCCATCTTTTTACCTCCTTTATTCATGTGCTTCTAAAAAGAATTTTTTTCTGAAATTAAATTAGCTTCCTGCAGTTTGAGCAAATGTATCTGATTGCATCTACATATTCCTCCTGTGTTCAGCCTTGTGGCAGACAGGATCTCATCTGTGTAATTTGGTTTTAACAGATCCAGATTAGCTCTGACAATTGGGATTCCAGATTCAGGCATCCTGTAGACGCAATAAAGGTTTGTGCTCAAGTTATAGACTATTAGCAGAGCAATTCTGCCTTAAAGTTTTCCTGTGCGATAGATGGCCCAGTCTTGGATACCTTTACTACTGATTTAAGGAGACAAAATAAGTTGCAAAACAAATTCATTTATGGCTTTGTCAAGAAATACAATTAGGCAGTTCCTATATCGCCCTGTTCCGTCCTCACACAAAACATAGATATTTTCATAGAATCATAGAATAGTTAGGGTTGGAAAGGACCTGAAGATCATCTCGTTCCAAAACCCCTGACATGGGCAGGGACACCTCACACTAAGCCATGATACCCAAGGCTCTGTCCAACCCTGCTTTGAACACTGCCAGGAATGGAGCATTCACAACTTCCCTGGGCAACCCATTCCAGTCCCTCAACACCCTTACACTAAAGAATTTCTTCCTTATATCCAATCTAAACTTCCTCTCTTTAAGTTTGAACCCATTACGCCTTCTCCTCTCACTACAGTCTCTAATGAAAAGTCCCTCCCAACCATCCCTAGAGGCTCCCTTCAGATATTGGAAGGCTGCTATGAGGTCTCCACGCAGTCTTCTCTTCTCCAGGCTGAACAGCCCTAACTCTCTTACCCTGTCTTCATACGGGAGGCGCTCCGGTCCCATGATCATCCTCGTGGCCCTCCCCTGGACTTGTTCCAAAAGTTCCATGTCCTTTTTATGCTGAGGACACCAGAACTGCACACAATACTTCAAGTGAGGTCTCACAAGACCAGAGTAGAGGGGCAGGATCACGTCCTTTGACCTGCTGGTCACGATACTTTTGATGAAGCCCAGGATGTGGTTGCCTTTCTGGGCTGCAAGTGCACATTGCCAGCTCATGTTCATATTGTCATCGACCGATACCCCCCAAGTCCTTCTTCGCAGGGCTGCTCTCAATCTCTTCTCTGCCCAAGCTGCAGCTGTGCCAGGGATTGCTCCGACCCAGGTGTAGGACCATGCACTTACCATGGTTAAAATTCATCAGACTGGCACCAGCCCACCTTACAAGTGTGTCAAGGTCCCTCTGGATGGCATTCCTTCCCACCAACTTATCAACCAAGCCACCCAGCCTGGTGTCATCAGCAAACTTCCTGAGGGTGCACTCAATTCCACTGTCCATGTCACCAACAAAGATGTTGAACAAGACTGGTCCCCCTGAGGGATACCACTTGTTACTGGTCTCCAGCTGGACATTGAGCCATTGAGCACAACTCTTTAACGTGTGGCCATCCATCCAGTTCTTTATCCACCGAGTGGTCCATCTATAAAATTGCTATCTCTCCAACTTAGAGACAAGGATGTCATGTGAGACAGTGTCAAACACTTTGCACAAGGGCAGGTAGATGACATCAGCTGCTCTACCCCTGTCCATCAGTTCTGTAGCCCCATCATAGCAGGCCAACAGATTGGTCAGGCAGGATTTCCCCTTGGTGAAGCCATGCTGGCTGTCACCAAGCACCTTGTTGCTCTTCATGTGCCTCAGCATGCCTTCCAGGAGAATACACTCCAAGATTTTGCCAGGCATAGAGGTGAGGCTGACTGGTCTGTAGTTCCCTGGGTCATCCTTTTCCCCCTTCTTGAAAATGGGGCTTATATTTCCCTTTTTCCAGTCATTGGGAAATGACTGGAAAATCAGTCATCTGACTGCCATGATTTTTCAAATATGAGGGACAGTGGCTTAGCAACTTCATTTGCCAGCTCCTTCAGGACCCACGGATGGATTTCATCATGTCCCATGGACTTGTATACATTCAGGTTCTTAAGATGGTCTCGAACCAGATCCTCTCCTACAGTGGCCCCAGCGTCTTCATTCTCACAGTCCCTGTGTCTGCCTTCCAAGATTTGGGTGGTGTGGTCAGAGCATTTGCCGGTGAAGACAGAAGCAAAGAAGTCATTAAGAACCTCAGCCTTCTTCAAATCCAGGGTAGCCAGTTCTCCTGATAGCTTCTGGAGAGGGCCCACGTTGTCCCTAGCCTGTCTTTCATTTGCAGTGTACCTACAGAATCCCTTCGTGTTATGCTTAACATCCCCCCTAGCCAAGTTTAATTCTAACTTGGCCTTAGCCTTCCTAACCTGCTCCCTAGGTTCCTGGACAACATCCCTGTATTCTTCCCAGGCAGCCCGTCCTTGCTTCCACCTTTTATAAGCCTCTTTCTTCCTTCGAATTCTCCTCAGCAGCCCCTTACGCATCCAAAGAGGTCTCCTGGCCCTCCTGCCACACTTCCTTCTAGTAGGGATGTGTCGCTCCTGAGCTTGCAGAAGGTGTTCCTTGAATATCAACCAACAGTCTTGGTCCCTCCTGCCCTCTAGGACTATATCCCATGGAACCTTACTGAGAAGGTTCCTGAAGAGGCCAAAGTTTGCTTTCTTGAAGGCCAGGGCAGTGAGTTTGCTGCACACTCTTCTCACTGTCCTCAGGATCTCGAACTCGACCATCTCATTGTTGCTGCAACCAAGGCTGCCCTGGAGAGTCGCATTTCCAACCAGCCCTTCCTTGTTGGTGAGCACGAGGTCAAGCATTGCACCTCTCTTTGTCAGTTCCTCTATTACCTGCAGAAGGAAGTTGTCTTCCACACAATCGAGGAACTTCCTGGATTGCTCGTGCCGGGCCGTATCATCCCTCCAACAGATATCAGGGTGGTTGAAATCCCCTATGAGAACACAAGCCTGCGAGCATGAGGCTGTTCCTATCTGTCTATAGAGCGCGACATCCACCGAGTCCTCTTGGTCAGGTGGTCTGCAACAGATCCCCACAATAATGTCTCCCATCGCTGTTCTCCCTTTAACCCTGACCCACAAAGTCTCTGTTGACTGCTCACCTGTCCCCAGACAGAGTTCCATACTCTCCAGCCTATCCCTAACATAAATAGCAACTTCCCTTCCCATCCTGCTGGGCCTGTCTTTCCTAAAGAGCCTGTAACCTTCCATTCCAACACACCAGCCATAGGAGCCATCCCACCATGTTTCTGTGATGCCTATTATATCATACCCCCGTAGGCGTGCACACATCTCTAATTCCTCTTGTTTGTTTTCCATGCTACGGTCATTTGTATAGCGGCATTTGAGCCAAGCTCCAATTAACACCGGTTCACTAGCTGGAGCAGCTGGAATATCTCTAAATTGTTCTGAACGTTTACTACAGCTGCTGGCAAGTGTCTGGGTGTGTTGGGATGGAACTATGTCCCCCTCCCCAAACACATCTAGTTTAAAGCATCCTTGACCAGTCTGGCAAGCCTCCCCCAAATCCACTCTTCCCTTTCTTTGCCAGACCAGCTTCACCAGCCCCCAGTAGACACAGCCTACTAAATTGAGTCCCGTGTTCAAGGTACCCAAACCCCTGACTACAGTACCACCCTTCTAATAATTTATTAACCTGGCCAATCCTTCTAGCCTTTTTAGGGTCCTGCCCTGTATCCTGGAGAATTGAGGAAAAGACAATCTGAGCTCCAAAGCCCATAACCACCTCTCCCAGAGCTCTGTAGTCTTTCTTTATGCTCTCCAGGCTACTGCTGTCCATATCAATTGTACCCACACGGATCACTAGAAGTGCGTAATATTCAGTAGGACCAAATAGAGCAGGCAGCTGCCCTGCAACATCCCTGATCAGAGCCCCTGGGAGGCAGCGCACCTCCCTTGAGACTTGGTCAAGCCGATAGATGGGTGCCTCAGTTCCTTTCAGACTAGAGTCCCTTACTATTATGACCCACTGCTTTTTCCTGGCAGCGCCAGTAGTGATCCTCTTTACCAGTGCATCAGCCGGTTGTTTCTAGTGCAAGTGTGTTTCCTCATCAGCCCCCTGCAGGACAGCAAAGCAGTTTCAGGGAGGGGACACAACAGATTTAGGATGAGGCCCCTTGCTTTTTACTGTCCTCTTCCTCCTTTTTTTGTTATTTTCTTCTGTTCCTGTTTCCCACCTTCCTGGGTTAGCGGCCTTCTTTCCTGCACGGGCGACATGGACTCTTGAGGCCCCTGCACAGTCGGTCCTGGAGCAAGCAGTGC
>JAOEHY010031998.1:60759-87559 GCA_025447955.1 Psilopsiagon aurifrons
GGGCGCTCTCTGCACCCCGAGCTCTGCACCGCATCCTCCCCTCTCATCGGCTCTGTCTGGGTGCCTGCACTGACCACTGCCGGGGCAGACAGAGCAGAGCTCCCAGACTGAGCCTGGGTCATACGGCGAGTGCTCACCATCCCGCTCGCCTGACCGCGCAAACTGCCGCGCAAACTGCCTCGATCTCGCCCTGTTTGGCGCGCTCCTGTTCGCCGGGCCCCCTGGGGCGGTTTTTCCCCAGTCAGTTCTGGTGCCGCCTGTCCTGGCACCACTCCCTGTGAGTCAGCTCCTCGCGTCCTCTGAGCTGCCCGCTCCTGGGCTCGCCCTGTCGCTGCTCAGAGTCGAAGCTCCTGGACACCCAGCCTCCCCCGGATCAGGCACTGCGGGCGTCCCCTCTTGCGGCGGTCACCTTCGCAATTGCCCAGAGATGGCCGATGGTGCCGGGTTTAAATCTGCCCGAGGTCCTTGATTTTACTAGAATGTCCTGTTTTAATTAAAGCATTGAAAATTTAGAAAAATACAGAAAAAGGAAATAGTTTTCAGGCTCTCAAAAATCTATTACAAAGTTATTTAACTGACATCTCTGAGCATCAACTTAGTGAATTTGAAGTTAGCATTTTGTTCAGTACCTTGACTACCCATCCTTTTTGCTTGTCATCCAAACTTCACACATACATAAAACATATAAATACCAAAACTCTACACAGCGGCTGCACATACAGCCTGTCCTAGTAAAAATCATTGTACTATAAGCTCAGAAATAGTCTGATCTAAAAAAATATTTCCCAAAGTAGTGCTAGTAGCATGGCTCTCTACTGGGAGATTGGCCTATTATTTTTATCTGGTGTGGAAGTCATGACTGTATAATTTCTCTCTGGATGAGTGGCATGTTTTAAATAATCCCTATTTAGAAATTTAAAGTAGTACTTTGAGTGCATTGCATTACTTAGAAACTTTCTGCAACATCACACCAAGTGAGATCATGAAAATGTTTTCATTTTTGTAGCAAAATAATTTGATAATTTGTATTTTAGTTTTAGCAGAACTACTGTACCTGGTGTAGTGGACTGATCCTGGCTGGACTTCAGGTGCCCACCAAAGCCACTCTATCATAATTTAGCTGTTCAGTAAAACGTGGGTTTTTGAAAATTAAACAGCGTACACTCTTTATGTGCAAGTTTAACAGTATCTTTGATAATATGCGTATAGATAGATTTATAGTTGGAGTAAATGATCTTAAAGGTCTTTTCCAACCTAAATGATCCTATGATTCTATGATTTTAATATAGAAAGTAAAAAAAGTACATTCAATATAATATCTTCAAAGCTATTTTTGGATAATAGTACTCAATTTTCAATTTCTAAACTGACCTCTTATATAACTTAAAAAGCAGCTGATCTAAGAACAGAAAAATTTCATAACCAAGTAGGTGTATATTGTGTAATTTTTCTCAGAGGCACTCCTCTTTCCAGCACAAACAGTGAACATTGACAAATCAAATGAAAGGGAGCATGATCTCTTTGTCTTCCCCCTTCCTCTTCTTTTCCTTTTCCCTTTCCCTAAAAAATACCTGCCTGAAACCTCTCCTTTCCCCCTCTCCCCCACCCTTCCTTTCTGCTTATACCCATGGGCAGTGTGCCTTCCATGAGTTTATCAAATAGCAATCAGAATCTTTCCACCTCTTGCCTGCAATTTCTCCTAGGTTTTTATACTTTGTACATTCATAGGAAATTATTTCTCTCTCTCTTATCCCTAAGCAACGTAATGCTCAGAATGCTTTTGTTCCTTTTTAATAGAAACAATAGTATTTTTTCTGGAGGCCAGAATTCTGCTCTGTTGATAATTATAGTCTCATCTTCTTTCAATTAAAAAACCCTGTTCTATTATATTATAGGACAGCACAAGTGCAAGAAGATATGCTTTATGTTTTAAAGTCAAGAGTATTGCCAGAATTTTCAGACAGGAATATTTATACATTAATTATCCTACTTTATTAAGAAATCCTGATTTTTAAGGTAAAAAGACGTGTAAGCTCTCAAAGCGTATTTTTATTTTAGCCTTTTCATTTTGCCCCAGTTAACATGATAAAATACATAAAAGTAGACAAATCAATGGATAAATATAAATTTATATGCTAAATATTATCTTTTAGAAATAGCAGTTGGAGTCAAGTTTTAAGCTATACCCACTTCATACAGACAATTGCATCAAAGCTGGGAGAATATTCTAAATGTTAAACAACAACCATGAGCTTTACAATTACCATAAGATGGGATAGCCTAAAAGTATAAAACTAAAACAGAATTAATGACTTCTATTTTCAAAAGCAGTATAGGAAATGAACTGAAATTCGCATACTGATTGCTCATATTGACAATGAATTACTCCTTTAGAAATTTCTGTGGTTTAGCAAATAATGAATATTTTTATTTTCTTTGCATAAAATAGAAGATCTGAAACTTGAGAGTAGGTAAAAACTACTGAAAGAACAAGAATTGTGGGGAAAGTTATTAAAGAAATTAGTTATATTATCAGAAGAAGGGTTATAGACAGCATATAGGAATAATTTCATAGTGCCCAACCCGAGCAGTGATCTAGCTCTTCTGGGTAACTTCCCCCAGTTTATATTCTGGGCATGACATACTATGGTGTGGAATACCTCTTTGGTTAGTTTGGGTCAGGTGTCCTGTCTCTGCTTCTTCCCAGCTTCCCCTCCTTCCTGGCAGAGCATGAGACTCAGGAAGTCCTTGGTCAGACTAAATGTTACTTAGCAGCAGCTAAACTCATTGGTGTTGTCAGTGCTGTTCCCAGGCTGGAAGTCAAAAACACAGCACTGCACCAGCCACTAAGAAGGAGAAAAATGACTGCTACTGCTGTACCCAGGAAAAATATATAAGAAAAGAATATGGTGACACTGGGGATGAGGTACCAATAGGGTAGATAAACAGCAGAGAATAGAAGACTTAAAATACAGGCAAAATGAATAAAGAAACCCTACAGTTGAAAGGATGATCGGTAACTCAGCTTTGCCTTTAGGTTAGTAACGGCAATAACTCTTTCTCTAATGTTATAAATTCATTGATGCTTCATAAAAGCAGTAAGATATAGGCTAACCAAAAATAACAGCTATAAGGTAAGCTAGAAGTAGTAAATTTATATGGCCAGAGGGAAAAAAATGAAAGAAATAAGCACAATGTTCTGTATTCCAGAAGTAAGCAGAGGTGCTGATACTGTAAATATGGTTCATTCATGTCAACTAGGTATAGAAAATATTGCTTACCTTTATTTGTATGGATAAATAAAGATGATTGCAATGAACTGAAATTTCAGTTAAGCATACACATCAGCACTGTTGTATAGGAACGACAATGGCTTAGAGCCAAGGTGTAATAAACAGGCTCTTCCCATATGAATTTCAACCAGTTTTTCTTCACTCAGTGAATAATGGAGAAGCAAATGGCAATAGAGGTAAAATCAGCTCTCTGTCATATGAATAAGGCTGAAAATACAACTTCTATTTTGATTCTTCATAAGCTGCACTGACATCAGAAAAATATTTCATAACAAGGTAATATTTAGTCCATGAAATACATATTAGTGTAACCAAATGGAGCACAGCTTGCCCAAATGAAATTCTTATTGTGCTGTAGACTTAAAAAATATACTAAAAATTAAGACCATCTCAAGCATCTTGTATGTTCTGTTCTGTGTTTAAGATGATTGTTGACCCTCTGGAATATAAGTGGCCTATTAAATATAGAGGTTTACAATAAGCTCATTATTTATAATCCATTCTTCCTCAGAATACCCTGGAGACACTTTGAACTAGGTTCTACAAGAAAATCTGTATCTCTGGAAGAGATAATCAAGACCTTATATTGCATGTCAATTAGGGGAAGAGCTGGATCTTAAGTTGTAACTAAAAACAAAAAGGAAAACAAACAAACAAACAAACAAAAACCCACACCAAAAAGAATATAAAACACTTTCAATTGCACTTTTTTAATTAATTTAGATAGAGAAAGGATACCATCCACAGTAACAGGTTCAGGCTTCTGAACTAGAGTAGCCACTAAAACCAGTAACTGTTCAAATACTGAGATTAATAGAAGCACAAATACCTATGCCTATCCTGTTTGTTTGAAACTATGCTATATTATGAGAAGAAATATTACAGTAAGAACAATTTCTTGCCTTCTTACAAACAAATAATGTGGATTCACCCCAGAATTCTAGGGCAACTTAAATAGGACATCGCAGAGCTATTAATTAGCATATTTGACCCGTTAACTATTTTCTCTTTTGTAATAAAGGAATCAAAGGATTCAGCAGCTTCCACTTTCACTTCCTCAAGGTGAGTATCAAATCTTAATAAGCAAGAGTAAAGTGCAAGAATTTACCCATTTATGGATAAATATCATAAACCAAGGAAGAAAATGAAGATAGAAACATACTTCACAAATCCACTAGGGCAAGAGGACCTCACTGAAGTAATGCCTCTGAATTTTCAAGATTTGACAGTGTCCTTTACCAAAGAATCATAAAAAAGCTAGCTTGTTTATGAGATCAAAAAGGAAATTGTTTTGTATACTACAAACTGGTTAAATAAATAGGGAAATTGTTAGCATTCAACTATCACTCCTCATTGAGGAACATCCCAAAGACAACATTTTTTTGTGCAGAGGAGTGAATTCTTAAAATATTATGCAATAGAATCGTAAATGATCAAGAAAAAGGGGTGAATTTTAAGAAGACAAGTTTGTTGATGCTCCCAGTATCAACAAATACTCCCAATAATCAAAACATTGTAAAATGGCAAAAAAAATTAAATGTTATTGTATGTAGATTAACGCACATGGGAAAAACCAACAGGTTTAAAACACTGCCAATACTGAATAAGGGCTAAGCAACAAACTTTTTTGACTTTACTAAGGCATCCTTATGGAAGTGGCTGTTAATGTTACAGAAAAAGACAAAGAAGGAAACTGAATCAACAATAAAAATGTTAAAAATGACTGATGATTAAAGAAAAAAACCCAGTATAAATCAAAGCTAAACAAATACTAACATTACATAGACAAGAAAAAAAATAGAACAGCCACTGTATATGGCAGGGATCATAAGAAAGGAAAAGGAGTCTAACAGACAAATATGTTCAAAGTTTCAAGTTCTGCTCTGGTAGATTTTTAAGCTGCAAATTGATGTTACTAAATCAAAGCAGGTGGGATGCAGATCTTGTAAAGGAAATACTGGATAGAAAGAAAGAAATAGTCTTATGTGGATCTATATAAAGATAATGAATTATTACATGCTATTGACTGTTCAGGAGAACAGAACCACCAACATTAAAACTTAAAATTGTACTTCTAATTAAAAGGTTCGGGGAAAAATAAAGGAACAAAACCCCCACAACGCATCTGATAATAAACAAAGGTAGCTTTTAAAAATGGGATTTCCTTCACTTAATGTGTTCAGATATTTAGGAAACTGGACCATGTGCTTGCATCAAGAAGTGTTGCCTGAAATTAGTTTGCAAATTGTTGAACCATTTCTTTGATGTTACATGTAAGGAGTTCTTCAAGCTGAAGTCACTTTAGAATTTAAAGGAAAATGGGCAAAGAATTTTTATCTGAGTGTCCAGATTCAGATAGGGAAGGGATACAGAAACTCCCATATATGTATCTTGATAATTTAATTGGAGAGGTATTAAAACTTCATTGCTTTTGTTGTCTTTAAGAAGTTTCGTGCCATGAGCTATGACATGTTATGCCTGAGTGGTGTTCCAGATGAGCTTTCCACCACATCTCGTTACTAGCTATGCTGCAAACATAATTGCCTGTAAAGCACAAGTACCATAAGAGATATCTTTAGTCATCAAAGGTGCAGTGTGTTATACACTGTTACCTTCTTTTTTGAAATTCATTGTTGGAGATGACAATAAGTACAAAATGGAAGTAATTTAAATGCAACCATAAAATAAAACTCCGGATAATCAACTGCTTTAGATATTCCAATCACTTTCCCTTTAGAAACTCTAGTAGCTTTGGATGAAAAAAAGAATTAAAAAAAAAAATCTGTGGTAAATTATATTGTAGTTGTACCTATTTCCATGGCCATTTATTCTGGGAGGAGAAAAAGAACTGGAGAAGCTTCAGAAAAGTTTTTTTTTTTTTGTCATGGTTTAAGCCCAGCTGGCAACCCAGAAGCACTCAGCCGCTTGCTCACTCCTTCCCCTTCCTCCCCCAGCCCTGGAGGGATGGGGAGGAGAATCAAAAGAATGTAACTTCCACAGGTTGAGATAAGAGCAGTTCAGTAACTAAGGTATAACACAAAACCACTACTGCTAACACCAGTAATAATAATGATAAGGGAAATAACAAGGGAAGAGAATACAACCGCTCACCACCCACCAACCGATACCCAGGCCAATGCAAGCAGTGATCTCAGCTCTTAGCTTCCCCACCTTCTAGTTCATGACTGTTGGCCCATTGTCCCAGCATCAGAGCAGCCAGGTGATGGTGTGTTCCCCTGGTTGATGGGTAAAATCTTTTCTCATATTCCGTAGCTCGGTTGAGGTCTGGGGCTTGAGAAGTCACTCTTCTTCTTCTTCTTCTTCCTCTGATTCATGTGATAATGATTCCTAATCAGATGCTGTCCCAGACAGTGAGTGCATTGCTTCTTCATCTTGCTTCTTCCTCTTTCTTGTCTCTTTTTTGCTTTTCCCCTTGCGTACAGGGGCAATCGATATTGGCACAAATTGGTCCTCCGGTTTAGCTGCAGTCATTATCACTGTGATTGGAGTGGCTGCTGTATCTGTTGTCAGGGTTTGTGTAGCTGCTGTATTTGGAGTTTGTGTAGCTGCTGTATTTGTAGTTAGAGTAGCTATGTTGTCTGTTGCTTTGCCATTAGATCCAGAGACATTCTTTTCCCTTTGAAGGTGCTGAACAATGTTGAACAGGACTTTGTAAGCATAGGCCAAGCCCCAGCACGTTGCCATGATTTGTCCCTCTCTGGTATGACCAGGATGACAACACACCTCATTTAAAAGTTTTACTAATTTTTCTGGATTTTGCACTTGTTCAGTGATGAAATTCCAAAGCATGGAGGGGCCCACTGGCCTAGATACTTGCCCATACTGTCCCACACACCCTGCCCCTCATGACTGTCCAGCCTCAGGGAAAATCTCTTGGTCCTCCTATGTCATTGTCTGACCCTAGACAAGACCCAAACCTGACTCTGCATAACTCTCAGGACCAGATTAAATGGTTGTGGGTAAAACACACTCTGTATGCATGCCAACATGGTGATCCCCATCATAATCAGCAGGCAGGTCTCAAGGGTACCCATAGGCCATTCGCAACCTTCAGAACTCTCAAATGATGCTGTAAATGGTCTGGTGGGGGAGCTGGGAAGGTGCAAGAATGTCTCTTTCACAGGTTGACCACCCAAGGAGAAGAAAAATGATGTGTAATTGCTAAGCACTCCTATTATATAGTGCTCCCAAAGTAGAGAGGTGATGACCCACTGGGAACGCAAGCCAGACCAGTTTCATGATCAATGAGTCTATTGTATTACAAATCATTACCATAAAGTACAATGAAGCAAGAACCTTAGCCCAAGGCCCCCAGCCCATAAACACTGATACAGCAAATACCGGCTGTAAGTAAGGTATAACATGCTGAAACTGTGAGATCAAGAGCAACAACTTTGAGAGCCAATAAATCATCATTGTGTTGAGTGACTATTTATCCAAAACAATAGATGCTTATCACAAATACTATTGGACACACTCTGGTCAGATCTGTTTTTATCTCAGTCGTTCAGGCCCCACGTTGGGTACCACAAAGAACTGTCTTTGTCGAAGCCCAGCCGGCAACCCAGAACCATGGAGCTGCTCTCTCACTCCCCTCCTTCCTCCCCCTGCTCCCGGATATATAACAATATATATAACAAATTATATATGTACTAAATAAAAATTTGTATTTATAACAAATACTGAATTCTTTCAAATGTAAAACCACTAACAACAAAATTGTAATGAATGAGCACCAGAAAAGATTGTGCTATTTCAGCCTTTATTCACAGCAGAGAGTGCCTTTTTTAAAAATATGCAATTATAATGCACCTATGAAGTACAAAGATCCACAGTAGAAATCCGTATATCTTAAACTCTATATGTACTTCTCATCAAACATATGCTGATGATTCCACAGACTGGGGAAGGACTTCCTGTGGTAACAGGCAGCTTGTCTGACAGTGACAGACAGCTTTTAGGACGTATTTTCCTGGTTTTATTACATTTATTTAGTGCAATTCATGGTGAATGTCTTCTTTTGTTTGTCAACTTTTTGATGTTGTTAATTTATAAACTTTAATAAATGGTCTTTACGTTCAATCTTCCACATTGTAGCACTAATACCAAGCAACTGAGGATTTGCTCAGATCAAACCCTTATAATGGTCCATTAGCCTCTTGCTCTGCTATGCACTGTCTCTTAATTAGATATGGATCCACCATGCACCACAGAAAATGGCTTGAGGCACTCTGAAATACAGAACAGATATTCAGATGCAGCAGAGCAAACAGAAAAAGGAAACAAAAAATGTTCCAGGCTAGAATCAGGAGGGATTAATGAAATAGTGTCCATCAGCCTGAAAAAGTAGTAGATGAAGGAGCAATAGAATAAGTCCAACGCAGAGATGAATAGTATTAAGATGATGAATAGGGAACAATTAATCAAACGAAGTCCACTCAGTGCAATTATCAGTTAGCAAGCATGCTTAAAAAAGAAAAAAGTTTTTTCCACAAAACATATAGGTATAAATTACTTCAAAACAAGTAAGACAAGTTATCAGTGCCTGTGACATGCCACGTTCCAAATGTAGTCTCTAGTTCTAAAACCCCTGATGACCTGTAGCTGTGAAAAATATACCAGTGCAAGGGCAATTCTGCACTTGCCATGTTCTTTCCTTACTGCCCTCCCCAGATAAGGAATAATGGAGTTGATGGCCCATTGTCCTGACAAAGTGTGGCAATTATATAATGTTTTCTATATCCTGTAATCAGGTCAGATTATGAATATGATGGCCAATAATGGCTGATAGGAAAATTTCCAAAGTAAGTTTGTTTCCAATCCTTTTGAAGAGGTTTTAACAGAAAACATACAGTGAGTTGATTAATGTATATTAATTATAGGGAGTAGAAGCAGAATCATATTATTATTTACTTTATTCCTTTGATTTAACATCTTCAGAAGTCAAATGCATTCTGGAAAAAAAAAAAAAAGTGGACGGAATTCACAAGCGAATGTTTTAGATATTATCCACTGTAACCACTGTAAATTTTAATCCAGATGACATTTGGATTAATAAAATGCAACCTTATTGGATTTAGTGAGGCCATTCTTGTGACAAAACTTTACTCCTATTAGTAGCTATGTGGTTTTCTCTGTATTAATTATGCTGTTCCTATGACTGCCTGTTTGACTTTCATGCTGTTGATGTAAATGAACACTTCCATTGATGAAGATAACATAGTAGAGCAGCAATATGTGTATATAATTGTGCTCTTTAAAAGTACCTTTGAAATTTAAATCCAAGCTGCAATTATTTTAGGTATGCAAATGATCAAATTTAGGGTAATGCTACAAGAGAAACTCATAACAGCCTCAAATCAGAGTAGAAATGGCTGTCTCTGCCTTAGGCTTATTGAAGGTATCCTGATAGAATCCAAATTCATACAAAGCTGAGGAAAGGAAATAATACCTTGTAAGCTTGCAAGCTTTATGTCCTCCTGTCAGAGCCTAATGCTGTCTTTTCAGTCTTTTTCAGAGAAAACCTCCTCCACATGAAGAAAGTTTAACCTGGAGTACCAAGTCTGCTGTATAGGATTTTGATTTCAGTGATACAAGCAGTGTTCTGAAGTCACAATACAAGTACTACATAGTGTACAACATAGTGATTGCAACAAACAGTTGACTCACAGTGCAAGTATCATTTCATTTCTAGTGTCTCTACATTCTCACTGTCATGACACTGGGTGTCACCGGTCACTAGGGAGGATTTATAGGTTGAAGCCAACTCAGGTCCATTGCTCTCTTCAAAGTGCCTGCTGCTTGTTGCTCAGTTTTTATACCTGATGCCGGGCTAAGCCATATTTACACATTCCCATGCTAGTCTGGGCAAATAAGGAAGGCAATACTCTCTGTTAATTAGCTCTGGGAAGGCCATTTATGCAGCCAGTTGACACACTAAAATGATACACAAAGTTGATCCCCTGATACAGTCATTTATCTGAAACAAAGGCTATCCAATGCTCCCCTTTGTATTAAGCTAAATTAAGTTTTCTTTGCAACAGTCAGTTATTCCCTACATTCTTATCTGATTTTCCAAGTATACTGCTCTTGCCCATCTCTTCTGAGCCATCTTCCATTGCAGGGGTTTGTTGATTGATCACATCTTATGGTTTTCAGAAGAGCCAATTCCTATATACAACTTGAACTGCTGTCTCTTTTTCCTTTGGGAATATTTTTTTTTTTTTTCTTATAAAGAGAATTCAGAGCCATCCTTGGGTGTATTTTAGTTCACATTAGAACTGACTTTCTGAAATAAATTGCCCAGTCGCAGCCACATGCTGTGTTTCAGTTAGTGTCACAGAGCAGTCTTAGAACTTGTGAATTTGCCTCAAGATTAAACAAGAAGATGCAAGGGTGCATTTAATGCTTTTAACGGGCATTCAGTCGGTAAAATCAGACAGGTATTAAAACTCTGCAAAATACATTTAGTGTAGATGTCAGACCCTCAGCGTCCAGTGTTTCACTTTGCAGATTTGCACATTATACTCTAAAAAGGCTTCCAGTGTCTTCCTGGGAGTACAGAAATTCTTTTCTGCACCAGGGGCATCCTCACGGCTTTACCTTTTGATAAGTCTAGCTCACAAAAAGTGTTTTGTAGAAATAGTTGTTTCATTGGTCTTTGTTTAAAAATTTATATTCAGTAATGGCTGCATGAGATGATCTAGAGATGATAATTTTCTAACTTTACACAGTTAGAAAGAGGATATATCTCTTTTGATATGTCACCTTTGATTACAGCGTACACAGACATGGCTGAAGTAGTTAGCTCAAAAACTGGTAGAAGCCCATTTGGGAATCATAAAGTTGAGTCTGAGAAACTCATATTCTACTTTAAATCCTGTGTCATTCTGACTTTCATGCTCTCCTTACCTGTGATAAACATAATGACACTTAATGAAGGCTGCAGTATTGCCTTCTAGTTATAGTGTCACTTTCCAGTTGCAATGCCCTTTAGTTTGCATTTTCACCATACTCAAACAAGAGAGTTTCCTGGACACTAATAGAAGTGATACATTTTATAAGACACTTGAATGTGAATAGCATATTGGAATGTTGCAACAAAGAGCAATAAAGGCTCAGTAAGACATCTGATAAAAATGAGATGTTGTCCCTAATGTCTTCCAGGTAAACAATCAGTACTGTATATTTTTGTTGATAAAGAACAGAATCTGTCACAAATAAGGAATGCTGGGGAAGGGATGGTTGTTGTTTCTTGGTTTAGCATCCAATATTAAGCTAAAAAGTTTCAGTAGCTTAAAGTATTTTTGCATTATGAAATGATATTCAGAGACTGATTTTTTTTATGTAATTACAGAAAAGATGTTTTGAAACGACAGTTTTCTCTCTCTATTCTAGTTTTTTTTCCCGCATTTTTTCTATTGGTTCATTTTCTATGTTAGGAGATGAGTATTATACCAGGGGACTGCAAAGGATGATTAAAACCTTTGCATATCAAATGAAATTAGAAAATCAGTTTAATTAAGAAGAGAAGAATTACAATCCACTGTAACTTATGTACAATCAAGCAAGGTCTTCATTCAGATTTAAAGGTGAGAGTTCTAATAAGGAGCTGCCTCCATAATGATCTTGATCCATTCTCTATTTTCTTCACATAAAATATGCTAATAGCTTCTGCAAATATATAAAAGTATAAATAGGTGGTTTATATCCTGAATTTTAACCTGCAGTATTTATTTTCAGTTAAGTTTTGATCAAAACCATCATATCTTCAATATTTTATGAATATTTATTGTGAAGGTTTTTTCTTTTTTAATTGTTGTTGTCTTGGGGAAGGTGTTACATCCTAGAGGAAATATTTTCAGTCCATAATCTAGGGGTGTGGAACATCTTGTTTTAAAAGTATCCCAAGCGGACCCTCCTTTCATAGTCAGACATGATGCCCTAGAATTGTTGTCCATCTGCAAGTATAATGTATCTATTCCTTTTGGAACAAACGTAGGTCTCATGAGCCTTTTTTTCTTGTCCTTTGGAATTATTTAATGAGGAATTATTTTATGAGACATGAGGGAAGTGAGCTAGCTACTGTAACGGCATGAGAGTTTGGATTTCAGAATTTGCAAGAATGACCAAAGATAAAACTCACTTCCAGGTAGATTTTTCTAATTTCGGTCATGACAGAAAGATTTAAATGAAACCAATTAGAAATAGTGTAATCCCGGTACTTTAATGTAAAACTGTCAATAAGCAGGAAGGTATTAGAGGTGCCAAAACAAATATCTGTCAGGCTCTTAGGGATTTACCATCGTTAAACTTCACTAATGGACGGAGATACTGCTCTCTTCTACAGGTATGCAATTTCAGTAGTGTTACACATTATCACAGTGACTATTTTTATATTTTTCAGTACCCACCATCCTCCTCTCCACAATTCTTCTGGCTTGGGAATATAGTTTCTACTCTTATGAGATGCTTTTCATGCATCTCTGGATCATACAGTAACAACTGCACAGTTTCATTGTGGCTCTGTTACAATTAATAAATCACCTCTGTTACAATCATATTCCAAATGTGTGTACCCAACTTTTAACACCACCTTGTAAACCAAGTGATCTAACTATCAATATCAGCATTTTTGACCCTGGAAAAGTGTTTTCCTAAGGAAAGATGAAATATTAGTTCAGCTTGTCATAGTAATTATAATAATTCTCAAGTATTGTATGTTCTAAAGTACTGTCCAGGAATCTTGTAAATTTTAAGAAACTCTTCCTCTGGAATTAGGGAAGATAATTCAGCTTCTTTTATCCTAAATTTAGCTTTTGGTTGTCATCTTTTTCAATTTTTTAAAATTAAGGAAGTTTAAATTACTACTACTAATAACTAATCATATTTTTGTAAGCACACTGCATTCTATTTCTTACTATGAAGCTGGGAATTGTATTATCATGCAGTTGCATGAAAAAAGAGTAAACAAATAATGTGATGGCTAATGCTCCTACTGTTAGCAATACACATAGTTAATTTTGACACAGAGTTTGATCAATTCAAGGGAGAAAATAGTCCCTCCAAGGAGAGTCTCTGTGAAATTCAAGCATTTTTTTAGCAATTAGCTAGGGTAAATTGTAGCCCTCATAAAAATAATTCCAAACTTCTTTCTTTAAAAGGATGGAGCAGTTCAGCCAAGCCTTGTTAGGCTCTCTGGCAGTGCATGCCTTTGTGTTTCAGCTGGGTTTGGGAGAGCTCCAGTGAAGTGAATATTACATTTCTTTCCATTTGTTTTGTTGTTCTGTGGTTTGCTTTGTGGCATAGTCTCACAGTACATGAACAGAATTCCTTCAGGGTGAAACTAAGCTGGAAAATGAACTTCAGAACTCTGCCAAATGCACTCCCACCCTCAAGAGGGGATTAGGTTCATGGGACCAGGGTAGGGGTAATCCAAAGCATAAAAAAAAAAAATCATATACTTTGCATCAGCAGTTTCTCTCTGCAGAGTTAATGATCCATGTCATTCTCTAATGTAGACATAGTTTAAGATTTCTGACAGATTAATCAGCAGTTTGAACACAGGTCTGCTGCTTCTCTTGTGCTCATCTGCATGGCTACATTTTACATGTCTTTAGAATAGGTGTAAGTGAAAACTCAGCCACTTGGTTTTGTGTTCCTCTGTCTGCTGGTCTTCATCGTAATATTTTGTCCAGATTTAGTCTAAACTAGCTGTATTCCTTCCAGATCACTTTCTCTGTTAGAAATTAGGAAAAGAGAAAAAGCAGTTCTGTTAGGTGCTGTTGAAAGTTAATGTAAAGGAAATATCAGTTCTGAGTGTCCAAACTTCTAGTGCTAAAAAAAAATCCTACCTGATGGTACTGTTCCTAAATGTTTTCAACATGAACTTTATTTTTAAAGAAATACACAATTCAAATAAGTTTTTTGGTTGTATCATATTATCTACAGAGGAAAACTGGAGACAGACCCTGGGAGCTAACAGAATCGTCCAAAGGTAGCTACGGCTTAATTAGAGATCAGTCCTTCTGGATGTTAGCACCTCATTTACATGAATGGAATAATTCGTATTTGTAACTTATATTTCAGGCTGCCTGTAAACTGACACTCAGTTTATTGTGACAGTGGTGCTCAGTTCTCATTCTCTAATTAATTCTCAGAACCATGAGATGCAGGAAAATAGGTGTGCACACATTTTTATGTGCCCATACCTGAACACGAATGTTTTTATGTAGAAATGCTGATGCAATCACAAGCCTTTTGTCCAGGTATGAGGGGTCAGAGGGAAGAGTGTGTTGGAAGCATTTTGTAGTGAACATGCCTAAATGCAGCTATTTCACTTTGATCACCTTGATTCCTGTGCCGGTCATATTGCTAAACAGTAGCTAGACATCACAATTGCTAGTGATTATTCTTATGAAATTTTTGCCTTAAAATCGCTTCACATCCATCCAAGTGTTTGTAAGGATTCTTATCTGCAGAAGGATTGTTTCTAAGGATTCTTCTGCAGAACTATGAATCTTCTATAAAACAAACAAACAAACAAAACAAAACAAAAAAAAAAAAACAAAGGAAAATGAAAATTGAGGCATGTATGACTCCCTTGGATTCAGGTTTTGAGAGTATTTTTTCCTTTGTAGTGCAACAAATCTACATTTTGGGGGGGGGGTTATTAAAAAAAAAAAGTTTTAGTTTCAGGAATTGATCTGAAATCATAAATTAAAAACTTCTCTGGTTCTGCTGTCTATTTTGAAAAATAAATGATAACTGTATGAAAAAAACAAACAGAAAATATGCATGAGATCAAGGCTCCCCAGATAAATCAAAGTATGTGCCCATTTTATATGACTGCATAAATATATTGCTAATACATACCATAATGAGAAACTTTGGAAAAAAGACTATAAATGAGTGGCGTGAGGTTTTATGTCATATTATCCATTGCTGAAACCCTCAGACTTTGAAGGAGTTATAGTAGTATATATTTTTAGTATTACTCTTTTCCATCTATAGCAGTGAATCTTACATAATGCTAATTTCATGCTTGATTTCTTTGTGTTTGTGAGTTTTGGGGCACTTCTGTTTGTGTTAGACTGTTCCATGTATAAAACTATTGAAATCAATGTGAGTACAAATTTACTTATATTTATGTAAATTATCATGCAAAAAGCCGTACTACCTCAGCTCAGTGTGAGTAGAGTGATCCTTGCTTACTGCATAATTTAATTTCTTTTCTTACACTGCTGTCTGCTAGCAAGGTGGCTTACAGGCACTGCATGGCAAGCCTCTTTCTCTGCCTTATATGTGAGTGACCAACTCATTATGTGTTTATGTTCTTTGTAATCAGTATGCAGCAAGGCCTGCAACTGAGGTGCCTGTCAGGCAAAGCTGCCAGGACATCTTTGCTGAAAGGACAGAGGTACCTGAATGGATTTTTGATTCATAAGGGTCTGATGGACCCTCAGATGCTTCTCAGTAGCCAAAGCACTGTAGTAGTTCTACTCTTAGTACTCTCACTTCAGTCCCTGTGTTCAAAGGATTGCTAACTTTTTGGCTCACTTCATCTGCAAATTTCTGTCCATGCACCAGGGAACTTACATACCTTTTAGCTGCTCTACCTTCAAACATAGCTTCAAGCATTAGGAAAATTATGGTCTTAATTGTATTTTCAGAAAAATATATTCGCAAAAGCAAATTTGCTAACTTCTGGTGACTGTATTGAGCCATGAGTACATATGCTACAGCCCTCTCCCCCTGGTAATTTATGAATCAAAACAATTTCTGCCCCTGTGCCATAAATTGAGCTATGTGTGCTATGGGTAGGATGTAGCTGTTGGAAGGCATAAAGTTACCATTTAATCACAGTCTACTCACAATAGTCAGACTACTCACATTTCACTTATCTTTAAATAGAAGATCCAAACATAAGATATAAAACTATAGTCCATCATAAAATATTGCTAACACTGAAGAGCGTCCTCATGCATTTTACTGACTTTCATACCAAAGTGAAGAAAAGGGACTGTTCAAGAGTTAGTAAATTAATATTAAAATACTTTTCAAGGTACATAGAAATTACACCTGAACTGAAACCATGAATTAAGGAGATGAGTAAAACTGCTGAGGGGGGCTGCTGTTTTCCCTCTGGATATCAATATAGGCTTTCTTAGAATACTACACAAGTTCTAATTTGTTTGCCTTTCAGGTCTCTGACAATTTGTCAGTGAAGTAAGTTCCCAGAGAAAATGGAAAATAGGAATAAATGAAAAAGAAAAAAAAAAAAAAAGAAAAGAAAAAAAAGGAGAGAGAGAGAATTTGAAGAAGAGTCTCAAGAACATATGGTCTGGAGGCACAGCCAGAATTGCAGAATTGCAATAAAGAGGAAAGTGGAAGAGACTTTGGGAAGGACGGATTTTTCTGAGCAAATCCCATAAGTCTTTCACACCAATAATCTGAAAGCCACTCCAATAAAATGTGATACCTCTATAAGCCATGAGACAGCCAGGAAAAATAAACACTGGACAGAAACATAACCTGCAGTAAAAATCAAAATAAGCAAATAGCACAAGTAAAGAAAAGGAAAATGTCTGTGTTAAGCTCTTATATCTCTATAATGGAATGTTTGCAATTCAAGCTACTGTTAGAAAGCATATAAAGCAAAATACAGATGAAAACCTGTATACGTATATTTACAAACTCTATTACTGGAAATGAAGCAATGACAAAAATCTTGTCTCATCAAATTTCATGAAAGAAACATGATATTACATGGACGAATTAAGAAACTGAAGTTACTTCAGAAAAGCCTTAACATCGAACACCTAAAAATAGTTGTATGTAGGTAGAATGCCAGAGTATAATGAATACATGTGAAAATAGACTAAATATGAAAATAAAGTGTAAGTACAAAGGCAAATATTGATGCACATTTCATACAAAAATATGATGAAAATGAAGTAAAACCAACAGTTTAAATTTTCAGCTTCAGTGGAACAAAAATAAGTGAGTTTAATTTGGTGAATTCTTGTTGAAATAGTTCCTACAAAAATATCTTGAAATGTTCAGAACTTCTCAAACGTTTTCAGGATAATGACTGGCTTTTCATTTTTAAATGCAGATAATGACAAAAAAAAGCAAACATGAAAATGCACCATTTTGAAACAGTCTTTAAAATGGATTCAGCAAAATGTTTTCAGTTTTTGAATCTACAGAAATTATGAAAAATCTCCTAACTTTTTCATGCTCCAAATTTTATTTCCTACCATATTTTCACGTGGCAATCCTAGGTAACAAACAGAATCTCTGATAATATTAGTCATCTTTGCTGCTTCTATCAAAGGGAACTTAGTAACCCGATGGTCCCCATTTTAATTACAACTTCACCAATGCTGATAAGCATTACAAAGCAAGTCAGTAATTAAGAATTTAAAATATTCATGTGTGATTTTGACCCCATGTGCTTATAGGAACAGAGATTGCAGATACTGCATCTGGTGAAATGCCAACAAATCACTGTTACTATTGCTCTGTAATAGAGTACCTTACTTTGTTCACAGAGGCTATATGGCAAAATTTAAATAATCTCTGCTTAGAAGAAACTTTATCTTGTTCAAAGCTTTTGGAAGGTGGTGAGGCAAATTAGGAGAGGCCATTTCAAGACCTAGTTTTCCTTTAAATGGAACTTTTTATCAAATGTGTAGGAGAACACACATGAACTAAATGAACAGTGAAATTTCCATGTGCAGTAGCACTTCAATAAATGATGACATATCTCATTGTCTCAATATTAAAATTCAGAAAGTTTCATTCAAGCCTTCTTCCTGTGACAGTTCCTTTCTTCCATCAGTGTCTAAGAGAAGCAGATAGCTGCTTTAGATGCTACAAACAGTCAAAGGCCAAGAATAGAAGCTACGCAAATAGAATCTAAATTAGTTGATTGAGAACAGTCTCCTGGCTGTGTTTCACTAAACACTATGAAATTCATTCAGTGTTAACCTTTAATAAGTGAAGAAGCAGGTAAATAAAGAACCAACCAAAAGCATAATCAAGACAGGATAGGACGAGGGATAATGGGTTCAAACTTAAATAGAGGAAGTTTAGATTGGATATGAGGAAGAAATTCTTCATTGTAAGGGTGGTGAGGCACTGGAATGGGGTGCCCAGGGAAGTTGTGAATGCTCCATCACTGGTGGCGTTCAAGACCAGGTTGGACAGAGCCTTGGGTGGCATGGTTTAGTGTGAGGTGTCCCTGCCCATGGCAGGGGGTTGGAACTAGATGATCTTAAGGTCCTTTCCAACCCTAACTATTCTACGATTCTATGATTTGTCTTGGTTTATGTATAATTGTGGTTTGTTGACCAAAAAGATGACCTTCTGACCTATCAGACATTCCAAATGGAGTAAGTATCTCTCAGATACTGCTGAATGAATTGAAACTGCTAAAATGTTGTGCCCTTCTTTAACTGAAATGCCAGGGATAAGAGAAAGAGCACTTTGCTGGTGCTACTGTGTCTTAATTACTTTTTACAAGGTTTTAATTGATTAGTTACCTTTCAGAGGTTCAAAACACAATAGTGATACTAAAATACTTCTGTAAGCAATCACTAGCCTCCCAGTTGGTTAAATAAACCAAAGACGTATTCCCACATTTCTCAAGCACACTCAGCAAGAACTCAGGACAAAAATAGTTTCATACTTCTGTCCAACAACCGTGAGCTCATTGAAATTTGCAGTGAGTAAGAAATGACTGATGAAAATAAATTTGCTTTAGGTAAGAAGATACTTGCAGAGAGATATGACATTTACAAAAGCAATTAGGAAGGTTTGCAAAGAACTTTGATATGATACAACTGATGGGCTGTACTCCGTGAATACCTGGGTTAATCTACCTAGGACAGAGACCTAGAACCACAGTAGAATGGAAATGGAAAATGACTCAGTGATGACATTTTATTTTCTTTTTCATAGTTATTTATACTGAGTAACTGATTCCTGGAAAAAAAAATCCAGCCATTCACCAAAAAGAGCCTTGGTGCTGATCTCACAGTGCATAATTATGGTCTCCATATGTCTCATTCAGCATTCGGAATAAACAGAAGGATCTAGATTTCTATATGGATTCCACCTTTTAAGGTAATTTTAGGATAATATCATATCAAAACCTGAAATTTTTGGAACATTATGTAAACAAAGTTCATTTAAGGCAGAATGAATTCAGAACTTTCATTCCATTGCTAAAATCACAGTAGCATTTCTCTCTTTGTAAAAATTCAAGTTTAGCTGGCTAAAACCTTCCTAATATTAAAGTACAGATGGAAATTAAAGGAGAGGAAAGGGTGTGAGAGATTCATTTAACTAATTACCTAAAATGAGCAAGTTACTTAATATTTTGCCTTAAAAATTTGAAGCTTTCACTTTTGATAGCACCATATTTCTGCATAGGAAAAACATATAAATCACCTCATGAAACTGTGCTAATTTTCTTCATAAAAACTTTCTTCTTTTAATAAAAATGAGTTTAATCATATTCTGAAGACTACATCTTGTCCTTCATGCTGCAAAGGGTTTGTACCCTCTGATTCTTCTTTACATCAGTGACATATATGTGCTCTGAATGTCTGAGTACAGATCTGCAGACTTACCAGTCCATTATTTTGAATCAAGTAGTTTGGGAACCACCTTAAGTCCTTAATTAATTATGTACAATTTTTTTCTTTTGGACATTAAGTATTGGAAGGGTAACATGACTATGGCTAGTAGATGGAAATTTGATTTCTGGAAAACTCAGCTGACATGAGGAATGGGGACTTCTCTCAGTTCAAAAGCTGAAAAGCTCTGTGGCTGCTCCAGGGCTGGTCCCAGACTGCTTTAAGCAGCAAGTGAAGTAGGAACCAATAGGGCTTAAGCTAGCATAGAATTAGTCGCACCAGGCTCTAATCTTCAAGTGTCAGAGGCCCATTAGTCTTTATGCTCCTGCTTTTATAAAAGCAGAAATAGTGAGCAATCCAGAAGAAAGTCACTGAAGCAAATATTGGCTATGGTCCTGGAGCTTGACAAAAAACTATTTGTATGTATTTGGATCAGCAATTTCAAAGACGAGTGCTCGAATGACTTTTTAAAACCAGTTCAGCGTCAAAGCATCTGACTGGGACGTATAGATGAGTGTAGGAATTCCACTTGTTTTTTCGTTATGAAAGAGAAAGTGAGAGGGGAATTTGGTTTTTGGTTTTTTTTTTTTTGTTTGTGGGGTTTTTTTTGTTGTTTTTTTTTTGTTTGTTTTAGTTTTTGGTTTTTTTTTGTTGTTTTTTTTTATTGGGAAGCAATTCTGTTTACTTCCTGCTTCTATGCAGTCACATAAGTTTGTGAATAAAAATACTATTATAGATTTTAGCATTTTATTGTTTTACAGATACATTTAAATTTCCACTCAGATTGCTTCAAGTTACATCTGTCCATAGCTATGATGTGCATAAGTCACAGAGCTCATGAGACACGACACATCTGGACTCCTGTTTCCTGGTTCTTAGAAAATGAAAGAACTCCAAATCAGTCAGAACCCCACCCCCCCCAAAAAAAAACAAAACCAAAAAAAACAACAAATAAAAGAGCTGGCAACAAGACCATAGGAGTTCACAAACATTTTGGTAAGTTCCTGGATAACACAAGTATCTGCATTGAATTTAATGGAATTTGATACTTTCAGATTCCATTATCAAAGTCTACTTGAACCTGCCAACTAAAAGTATTTGCCTTAAGTGTTCCCTTTCTTAAGAGCTTTGAAATTTTCTATTTTATGCTGAGAAGAGCAACATCATACTCTTTTAACAACTGTTGTACGCATTTGCTAATCTGTGGCTGGTATCCTTGGCTCTATGAGTTGTCACGCAGATATGAGGCAGTGGTCTAAACCTGGAGTCTCTAGGAAGAAATCTTAGTAGCATTGTTTATGCATCTTCCACAATTAGAAGTGCAAAATACTTCATGTTCCTTGGAGGTAACCAGTCCATGATGGCTTAAGGAAGAGGAAATGGATGAATGAGGAGAAATAACGGTCACACCCAGGCAGTATCCACAGATATGCTGCCATATGGAACTCTGGACAAGTTTCCTGCTGGATCCAAAGCTCCTTTGGTTTTACATACCCACAGTAGAGTCTTGATGTTGAAGAATAGACAAATAGGGGCAGCAGACTTTTTTTCTCTTGTGTAAAAAAAAAAAAAAAAAAAAAAAAAAGTTGGTTAACTGTGTAAACGGTAAAAAAAATGTTCTGTCTCTACATCTGCCTCTCTGTCTGTCTCTCTCTCTCTCTCTCTATCTCTCTATCTATCTATCCATCCATCCATCCATCTATCTCTCTGTGGGAATTATCCTCTATTAGAGAATCTGTCATGCTTGTGTCTTGCCAAATGGGATAAAACTTAAAACTACAAAAAATAGGTTTGATAGTGGAGAAAACAAAAATACTGAAGGCATTTCTGGATTGGCTTTTTCTTTGTGTCTTGTAAATAGATCATTTATTTTGTCTAGTTTTTCATAAAATCTAATTGTGTTAAGTCTTCCATTAGACTGTTTCATTTTATTTTGCTGTGACTAGATCTTCAGTCTCTGCTGGAAAGAATCACATGGTATAATTCCTGCGATTTTCTCATAATTTAATCTTGAATTATAAATAAATCACATTCCTCAAGCACCAAACTACATATTATAACTGTGGTATTGGCTCCGATGAGGATTCCAATAAGAGAAGAAATATCAAATATTTCCATTTACATTTTTAGTTACATTTTTTTTGTGTGTCTTTATTCTAATTAACTGCAAACTCATTTCTATCTGTCTGTCCACCTTGATCTATATCAAGCTTCCTGTTTCTAGGCTTTGAATTACTGATTCCTTGTTACTATAAATTACCTTTAAAAAGGACCCTAATTTTGTCTTCTAAAGACTTGTTATTAAAAAAAAACAGCTAACAACACAGCTCCTCACCACCCAACCGTGTGTCTTTTGACAAGAATGGTAAATGCAACCCTGACATTAGCTAGTGATAGTCCAGATTTACTTTATAGTAGGAAAAATTTGTCTAAATTACCTTAATAGACTATACAGGCTCTTCTGAGCACTGGAGAATAAGCTTTAATTTAAAGTGCACACTCCCCGCTCCCTTGTTTCATCAATTCCAGTATTTCTGTAAGATGAGGTAAATGTCACCACAACAAAGTCTGTTTGTTTGGCTGTTAAGGGAGGGTAGGTTCCTGCCTCCATAGTCTACATGAGATATTCTGTTTCTCTTTTTTTACCGTTTACTTTTTTTGGCTGTGGAAGACTCTTCACTAATCACTTACTTGTAAAAATTGGTAATGTCATTTTTTACCTGATTCATTTCCTGTGCATAATCAGAGTCTTACCTGTTTGCATTTTGCTTTACATTTTTCTTATTATAATAAACAAGAAAAAAAAATTGTGAATGCTGCAAGAGAAAAATTGAAGACAGTTACCCTCAGGAGTATTGGCATCAACATTTCAAGGGCAAGTGCAAACTCTGCTCCCTTTTAGAACTGATGGAATTTCACAAATCCAGTGCAGCAGCACATAGCACATTTCAGATTTCAGTTTCTTTCTTCCCTTGGTTGTTTTTTTTTTTTTTTTTTTCACCCTTTTCTAATTTTTTTTTTGTTTGGATTTCTTATGTTATTTCTGTTGAGAAGTTAGCATGTTACGTCAAGAATCATTGAACTCCAATATGCCATTGTTTAAAAGCTATATTTTAATGGTTTAAACTCATATCAGAAAATCTCTGTACTTGCTGTGTAAAATTCTGAAGTAGGTGTTTTTATCCTGTTTGAATTTAAAGACTGATTCCATTGAACTACATATTTTTTTGGAGTTTATAAATCAAATTTGTGAATTTTAGGTGGAATTTAGATATTCCCTTGTTAAGATCTTTGGGGTCAAGTAATTTATATTTTGAACAAACTTTGGGTATTTTGTACTTTCTCAAAGGAAATTCTGTAGTGACAAATTATCATCGTTATTAATATGTTTCCCAATTTTCCCATGCCATTTTGATCTAGGATGCTCTCTGCTTCTGCATCCCAGGCATGACGTGCTATGGTATGGAATACCTCTTTGGTCAGTTTGGTTCAGGTGTCCTGTCTCTGCTTCCTCCCGGCTTCCCCTCCTCCCTGGCAGAGCATGAGGCTCAGAAAGTCCTTGGTCAGAGTAAACATTACTGAGCAGCAACTAAAAACATTGGTGTTATCAGTGCTGTTCCCAGGATGAAATTCAAAACCACAGCACTGCATCAGCTACTAAGGAGAAAAATGACTGCTACTGCTGAGCCTAGGACATGATGTGAGAATCTTCATGTTATTTTGGTGGAGCAGTCTCTGGAAATGTAAGATCTCTCGCTTAAGAAGCTAGGATGAATAGACTCTATCATTTCGTTAAAATATAGTTTATTATAAATGTTATTCTTTAAGAACAAGAAAACATGTAAGTTCTCTTTCAAGAAGCTCTGACTAGGAAGGAGCATATTTACCTCTCAGTAAGGATCCTCTTCCTTCCTCTTCCAGTGCAAGTTGTTCTTTTTCCTTTCTGCTTTTCCCAGTCCTACCAGCCATTTTAATACTCTTTCCTCTAATTGTAGAGGAATTTTGACATCCAAATTTTTAAACAATTTTTATTTTCCCTGCTACAAATCTCTGCTATTTTTTGAGAGAGACCATTATATTTGTCCCAGAGTTTTCGTCTTGGGATTGTCTCAGACTGGAAGGAGTAACAACTTAGGTTACTGTCAGGGTTTAAACCCAGCCAGCAACTAAGTACTATGCAGCCGCTTGCTCACTCCCTTGTATTCCCCCTCTAGGCTAGGGAAGAGTGTAAACCCCAGGGGTTGAGATAAGAGCAGTCCAATAACTATAGTACAATATAGTACAACTACTGAGGGAAATAACAGGTGGAGAGAATGTAAAACTGAAACGGGAACAGAAAAAAAGAACAGTAAACACAAGTGATGCACAATACAGTTGCTCACCAACAGCTGATGAATAAATAGTCTGATCCAAGCAGCAATCTGGCCCCTCTGGATACCTGCCCCCAGTTTGCACATGGGGTATGACGTGCTGTGGTACGGAATACCCCTTTGGCTAGTTTGGGTCAAGTGTCCTGTCTCTTCTTCCACCTGGCTTCCTGTGCCCCTCCTCTCTGTCAGAGCATGAGACTGAAAGGTCCTTGATCGGTGTTTAGCAACAACTAAAACATTGGTGTGTTGTTGGCATTGTTCACAGACTAAAGCCAAAGCACAGCACTGCACCAACTACTAGGAAAAAAATTAACTCTATCTCAGCTGAAACCAGGACAGTTACTTTTAAAAGCTTAAAGAACCTTGAAAAAAGTATTTTTTTTATTGTTCCTTTAGAATTAAAGCAAAGGATCATTCAACTTCCTCTTCCCAGTTCCCCATGACACCAGTATGGCTGCAATAGAGTCCAGGAAATATAACAATTACAGAAGACGAAAAATGTCTAAAGACCCTTTTGAAGGCTGGAGTTCCTTCATTTTACATCAATTTACTACTTTGGGGTAGTATGTATCAAGCCTGAAGAGACGTGGTAAGATTTAAGAGCAGTCAAAGATCTAAATCTGGGGGAATGAAAGAGAATTTGAGAAAGACAATGCAGAGTTGGTAGGAAAAAATGAGTCAGGTATTGCTGCTATATAGATAATAAGTGTAGTTACAGAAATAAGTTGTATTAAAGGGCTTTTCTGGTATAACCTGCTGGACTAAGTGGACTGCACTGCGTAAGGTACTGATTTAGATGCAGTGTTAGCAAACTCCTGATGTAGTATAAGTCTGAGACTAAGTAGTTCAACCTTTCAAATAGTAAGAAAGGCAGAGGGAGCATGGGAGACTAAATGGGCAAAGGAGGCATATGAAGACAGTTTTTGTATCCATGTGAATCCTTGCAAATTTTAGGGTTACATTTGCTACAACGAGTAACCTCTGGAGACTCCCAAGAAGAAAAGGAAGTTCCCAACTACAAATGGATAAGCATTTCCTGAGCCTACTACCACACAATTCTACCAACACAAAAGAGGTTTGAAACATTTAACCTTTTAAGAGGCAAAAGCTCCCAAACATCCAGAGATATGACTTTAGTGCCACTGCCTATACAAGTAGGAATAATCAGGTGAGCCAGTAGGTGATCTCAATTGTATTTTTAATATTGACAGGTTTTATTCTAGCTGAGAAAGAATAAGAACATCTTCATACTATTCAATTTGCACTCATATTCTCTTGGCCCTGAACGTGAATATGGTAATCCATACGACAAATACAAGGATAAAATACAGGGAAAAGGAAAGTCAGGAATATGGGAGAGAAAACAAAACTGAGAATGAAGAACTTACTTGTCAGAAGACCAGTGTTATTTAAAAAACCGTTGTTGGTGGTCTGGTTTTGCAGTCACTCTGCTGTCTCAAGGAAGTTATTTAAAAATGTTGAGTATGCCCTGAAAACAAGCAGAATCAAGAACTTAATAATTATATCACCTATCAAATACTAAAGCAAAACTTGTCAAAAAAAACTTGCTTTCCCATGTTATGGAGATATTAATTCATAAAATAATTTTTTATTCCACCACTGAAACTGCAGATGGTTTATGGGCTGCTAAAAGTTGAACTGCTCAGATCAGGCTTACTGGGGTGCACAGCGAGTCAGAATGACAAGAAGAGTAATTATTTAAGTTATTCTCTTTCATACCTACATTTCTAAGCTGTTCAGTTGTGAGATAACAGTGAAAATGAAAGAGACCTGGCTCATTTCTGGTTTAATAAACAGATACTCTGTAGTAAATGATTTCCCAAAACCATAAAGTCATATCTCTAAATGTCTTTCAAACAATTGGATAGAGTTCTTTGGCTATCTTTTGGACTAGTTCGTGTATTTGGCCTCCCTAATTGCTGACTGTTTCCCTTTGTACTCACAATGTTATTCTGTCTTTCATGTCTAGGTTTGTAATTTCCAATTGTCCTTAATGGACAGGACAGTTGACTGAGTCAAGGAGCCATCTTAGCTCTCCAAATTGAAATAAAACTGTAAAGAGTGGGAGCTGACCTGCTCTTCTATCTATGCAGACTGGGGGCAAAAGTAGAGGAGTTGGGAATGAAAGAGTAAAGTTGAGCCTGGCAAAAAGAAGAGGTGGAGGGAAGATGTTTTTAGTGTTGTCTCTGTTTCTCACTGTGGTGTTCAATGGCTCAATATCTAGCTGGACGCCAGTAATGAGTGGTGTTCCTCTGGGATTGATGTTGGGACGGGTCTTGTTCAACATCTTTGTTGGTGACATGGACAGTGGGATTGAGTGTGCCCTCAGCAAGTTTGCCAATGACAACAAACAGGGTGGTTAGGTTGATATGCTGGAGGGAAGGAATGCCATCCAGAAGGACCTTGACACGCTTGTGAGGTGGGCTGATGCCAACCTGATGAAGTTTAA
>JAOEHY010031999.1:0-33469 GCA_025447955.1 Psilopsiagon aurifrons
ATACCTTAGTTACTAAACTGTTCTTATCTCAACCTGTGGGAGTTGCATTCTTTCGATTCTCCTTCCCATCCCTCCAAAAGCAGAGGGAAGAAAAAGGGGGAAGTGAGTGAACAAACTGCGTGGCTGATTTACAGCTTAAACCACGACAAAAACCCAAGGAATTTTTTTTGCCATCCTCTCATTCCCAATGAACTTGGCAAGAGAACTTAACACCTTACAGCCCTTCACCCTGGCCACAGAAAGCCAGAAAGGCAAGTAATACAAGAGCAATGGAGAAAAAGTTAACTCTAAAAAGCCTGGACTTCATATCGGTAGCATCAGTGCTCTGAAAAAGAACACAACCTTTCTCTTGAATATCGTTTCTAAAAGCTTGAAATTATATGACCTTCAAAGCTTTATTCACATGAACATCTGTACCACAATACCACTGTCTAGCAAAGCTTGTTACAGAATTACTTTAAACCAATAACCAACAGAACTTGTAAACAGCCTGATACTAAATTTAGTAATACAAATCTCAAGAGATAGTTGTTCATTTTAATCTAACATGACTTTATCCGTGCTTAGCTGTTCAAATCCACTTAAGGACCTTACCAGTATGAAGCAAATTTTAATGCTAGGAGCATGCTCTATCACATAGTTGGTCTTACTGCAAAAGTCAGTTTATATCAAGTCCTATAAAACAGGCAGAATAGAAAATGTTCTAAGATCCCTGATTTATCTCCAAGGCCCCTAAGACAACAGTAATAGAAGACTTCTAAAGTCTGAGAGAGATCAAAACCATGTATCTGAAAAGTGCTGTGATGTGGCAACCCTCTAAATACACACAGTACTTTCTTTTTTCCAAACATCATTTTATTAGCTGGACATCTTTTAAGCTTCATAGAAGGACATTCTTCCCATGTTAACGAAAGAGCTCAAAGAGAATCAATATGTATGCAAATTCTAAAATCCTGTTACTTAGAAATTTGAAATGCAGAGATCGTATATTAACTACAGTTGTAAGGGACATCTGAAGGTGGGCTTTCTGGCCTGATCTTGCTCAAAGTATAGCCAACTTCAAAGCTGAGGCCATCTTTGATCAGGTTGGTCAGGATGACAACCAGCCAAGCTCTGAGTATCTGTAAAGATACTCTTTAGCCTCCCTGGGCAACCTATTTCAACATATAACAACATAGTACATGAAACAAATATCTTAATATCCAAGCAGCACTTCTAGTATTCTATTTTCTGTGTGGTGTCCTTTTCCCTGTGCACCTCCTACGAGAGTCCAATTCCATCTTCTCCACAAGCTACAGACAGTCTGCTGAAGACAAAAACGTAGTGGCAATAACTATCACTTTTTCAAAAATCTTCAAATAATAATATGAAGATAAAGCACTTACTTTAAAATAAGGTTTTTATTTATTTAATGTCATCACCTAACTCATTCCAGAATGGAGCTTTCCAGTGTGGAAAAAAATGGAGGAACTTTGGGAGAGATGCTAATCTGTTCCTAAAGACCATAAAATGGGGGGGCAGGGGGAAGCAGCTATTCAAATGTCTTCTAACTCACATCCCTAGATACATTACCCTAGTAGGAAGCATTTTAAATCTCTCATCATGTCATGCCTTGGGATTAGTTGCCATGCATTACAGAAAATACTTGCACACACAAAAATAAGCTCAATGCAATTTATTAGCAAAATTCAACTGCAATTAAATGTACAACTTAATACTCATACAAAAGCTCTTTGTGTGAGACAAACCAAGCATTTTAAAATAAACAGCTTATTTTACAAACTTCTCTCACACAAAACATCTAAGAAACAGTAAAATTATTTTCTGAGAAATGAATATCATAAAAGTGAATATAAGCTATTTTAATATAATCTTGGTCTTCCAATTAAAACTTAGTTTTACATCCATACTACCTGACTAACAGTTTTATGTATGGTTCAGATTATAAAACTGCAGTTAGTTACCTTTTTATAAAATCCCTGATGATGTCAGAACAGAAACATTACATTTCAAAATAATAAAGGGGGGAAAAAAGCCAGGACAAAAGCTTTCTTCTCCGAGAATATTTTCCTTAGAGCAGAACAGAAAACCACACAGCAATGATTTATATTACATACACTATGTCTTTAAAGCAAAAATAAATATAGTAATAATATTGTTAATTCTAAATTACTAGTTACAATAGATACAAAAATGTTGACTTAGTTTCAGTATGATACTACTACTCAGTCCCAACTCAGTCAGAAAGATCGTGAAGTTGGGTATCATCATCTTTAGCATGATAAACCATCCTGCCAACAGCCATTCATCAATTGGGGTATGCAGAACGGCATCTTAGCTGCTGGGACCATTCCACAAATAAGAAATAATCAAGTATCTCAAGGACACTCATTAAGATCTGTTTCAATAATAAGAAGTAATTTACCTCAAAAATGAGGACAACAGTAGTACCAAAAGCTGCTACATTTTTGAAGTATACAATTATTATCTAGCTAAAGAATACGAACTTTGGGGTGCACTAGTCTATGCTTTTTATACTCAGCTATCGTTAAGCTACCATCAGAAAGTCTCATAATGTAAAAATGTTTAAAAGTCTCTTACCTCAAATAACTTCTATTAAGCTTCACTTGCCAGGAGCTTACAGTATGTCCTTCCAGTGATTTGCAAGTAATTTAGCATGCAAATAAAAATTTCAAAAATTATAGTAATTTCTAAGTACTGCGTTGGGCAAAATCAGAAGCAACTTTGAAGAAGAATGTTCTAGAAATTAGAAGTAACCCCCTGCCTCCAAAACCTACAATATATCAACACTGAAAATTCTGTCTAGACGCCGGGTGCCCTATTGAGTTTGGGGGGGTTGGACTAGATGATCTCCAAAGGACCCTTCCAACCCTAATGATTCAGTGAAAACTGTGTTAAATTAATAGAATGCAAAGTCCTAAGGAATTTACCTGTGAACTGTGCAATGCAGGATTCCCATAGCGAGAAACAGTAACTAAATTTTCAACACGTGATGAAGGTGCAGCAGTGCAAGCCTAATTCCAAACACTTAATCAAGACTGCATTACAAATCATACAAGGAAAACATTCTCTATTTTTGTGACTTCTAGAGAAGGGCTGACCACAGGTAACATTTATTTCTGAATGATAAGGACAAAACAATTTATCCTGCACCAGCTACAAGCACAACTAGGGCAAGTGAACATTTTGGTCAAGTTGCACATGACTTAGAGCATGCCTCATATACCTGACTTGACTGTATCTTAACAGATACAGTTTTGCTTGCTCTCAATTCATCTGAAACTAAGGAGCAGGCAAGATGATCTTTCCAATTCACTGGATGAAAGGTGGTCTGCAAGAATCATTAATGACCATCCCAATTTATCTTTGCTTTCAGAAGTAGTTGCACATCATATTTTTCAACTTTCTGACTACATAAAAAAATACAACTTAACAAGAAACAGCATTTCAAAATTCTTTTTTCTGTTAAACCTGCCTCTTTTCTAGAACATTAAGGGTTCAAATATTCATTCTGTAGTTTCATAATGACAAGAAACCTGTATTGCCTAAGTTGTACAGCCTATGACAGAACATAAAAATATAAATACTAAGCACAGTCTTCAAGAGCCAGTAGCTACAATGCCCTGTTGCATTACTCGTGTTCACCTGCTCCTGTACAAAGTTTTCTCACAAAATTTAGAGGAACTATTCATGGAGGTTTGAACAGTTACAATTTAGATGCATTTAAAGGGTAGAATAGTAAATCTGACACCTCAAAACCAAAAGTCCTAGCAGTACATTCTACCACAAGTCAACATGTAAGTTCTTAGTTCTCCAAAGCTCTTTCATAATATTGAAACAACTTCAAACTACTCATAACACATTAAACTGCAAAACACTTGCAAAGCAGGTCTTCCACTTAGACATACAACTTCTACTTTTAGAGGTTAAAAAAACCCCACAAGATTAATTACCTGTCCTTATCAACTAAGATTAACTGAAATGCACTGCTCTTTTCTTTAAGGAAATATAAGGCTCTAACCACCAAGGAACAGTAGGGTCACCTGAAATGTAAACACTGCTTACAGCTGCAACAGGATAGTGTGAGAGTCAAGTAGCTACTATTTGATCATCTTAATTCTTGAAAACTGCTTCTTGGATTTATGCCACAGAAAACTGACCTCAGATTGTTTCTGGAACAAGACTTTTGTTAAGTGTAAAATCCTTATCTCTGCTATGTCTGTAACTGGTCTGCTAAGAGTAACAAAATAAAACGTTTTTACTTTAACCTGCATCTAGTAAACGCATCCTCAAATCAAAGTGGAAAATTAGCTACATTTTTAAAACAATAGATCCTGGCAATATGGTAATATAAAGCCAAATACCGACTCTGCTTCAAGAAAGCTTTCCTTAAGCATGGTTCTTAACACCAAATGCCTTTTATAAGATGGCATGAAACACTTCTGCCATTAATATTCCTGCCTTACTTCCAACTCCTGCCTTTTCTATTAATCTCATTCATTGCAGCTCAGAGTCTGGCATCAAGTTAAGAACATTAGGTACTCTAAAAAATGTTATTTTAAGATGTTATTCTCCTCTCTAGCCCTTCTGTAAACTGACATTTGTATTTCAAAGTAAGGTCTTAGAGCTTCAGTAAAGAGCAGTACCTTTCTTAAGTATACATGCAGTCTGCCCACAATTGCAGATTACCATCTCCATCCATCTCTCTTAAAGGAAGAGAGTTACAAAATAAGTAGCCTGTGCCTAACCTTTCAAACCAAAACACTGTTGTTCCCGATCTGCATCACACTTCCCCAGCCACCATAAATAGAATACAGAACTTGAGACGCCCTGGCTCCAAAACCTATTTTCCCCTCTAGCATCTGCCCCTCTTTCCATTAATATTTCATCAAAAAATCTCCAGAAAGCAGCCAAATACTAACACCACCAAGAAAAAAAATGCTGTAATATTAGTAGCAAAATTATGCCTTCTACAGCATCAAGCCAATTAACGTTAGTTTTCACAGACTTTAAAGCAGTTGAGTATCACCTGGCCTTTAAGGTTTGGTGCTTCACAGAATCATAGAATGGTTAGGGCTGGACAGGACATTAAAATCACCTAGTTCCAACCCCCTGCCATGGGCAGGGATGCCTCCCATTATAACTGAGCTGCCTCTCCTTGAAAAAGAAGCAACACACACTTCTGGGAACGTTCCAAATTCCTCGAACTCCTTTTCAAGTCATGAGAAAAACTAGTTGGAAGACTGGACTGAAACAGCTTCAGGTCTTAACATACTTACAATACCTAACGCTTGACTATGGGTCTTCCTAAGCCTACAAGACAACATGCACAAGTTAGTAATGAAAACTAACACTACCAAGGTTTCTTACTGCTTGCAGCAAACACTTCCAGTTCTCCCCTTGTAAGACTTTAATACCAGAATTAAAGACAAAACCCCAAAATCCCACATGCCTAATTTAAACATATTAGCTTATAAATAATGACCTCATCAACAAACAGCTGTAAGTTCACATGAATTTATCCTCTAGAACAACCTGAATCTAAAGAATCTCTTCTGGTGAAACTCAGTGAAGATAACCAAAAGTCAGAAAGAACTACTTATATACCCTTCTCTTCTGCACAGGAAAGACCTCTTGTTCTTAGGCTGGAACATTTTCCACTGTAAAGGTCGAAATATATGCCATCCCCCCTTCCCCTTTCTACCATTGAGGAAAAATAAAAAAAAAAAAAAAGAACAACTTTCTTACAAATATATAAGATACTAAAAAAATATGTCATCACCAAATGTCATTAAACATTCCCACTTATGTGTAAAAATATGTGCTTATCTGAAGCTCATCTGCAATAAACCTACTGGAATACATTTTTCTGGTTAGATAACTTATTAGTTATTTAACCTCTGTATAACCCCTGTCTGGGTCACATCAAAGAGAGGCGGCCAGAGGAAACATAAGGCCTCATGGCTAAGAAAAAGGTAAAAAGACTGCAAGATCTCCACATCGCCTCCTTTCAACAGCTGTTGATTCAATTGTTCATGAAGTATCAGTCTCAGTTTCACCTTAAGATAGGTATCTGCCATAGTCAGCAATACAAACGTTTGAATTGCCCCTAGCAGCCTCAACCCCCTGCCTCCCCATCCAGGATCTTATGCAAGTACAGTGTTGTACCAGCTGAAGCACTCCTGCAAACGTGCTATAGAAGAGCCTGGGGAAGCAATCTGGCTGCAAGTTCTCATGTCATTCTTGGTATCTGAGGTATTACAGCTGTTCATGCTGCTGCATGGCACACTACTCAAGCTGAATGCCTGCTTTCCCTTAACCCCTGCCTCCCTGCACACCACACACATTCTTTTTCTGGGTCCTCCCCCAGACAACAGCAAGAGAAGGAAATGAAGGAGGAAACAGCTTAAATATGCACTGAAGATTTAACTGCAGAAACAGATACAGCGGTGGTTTCACCACAGCTCAACCCTATCTAAATTGGCATTGCTGCAGCCTCCACCACCGTACCTCTCAGCCTCATATTCCACACTTCCTTCCTCTGCTCAGCACTGGTACACATCCATCTGTGTGGCAAGTAGGTTTGGGGTGCTCAGCTGAAGAGATCTTTCTTACTATTTTCCTGTGTCAGGACTGTTACATTATCTGCTGGCTTAAGATACTTAACCAGGCTTATGGTACATACAGTCAGACAAACAAAAGTATCAGTAAAAGACAGAAAACAGTAACAGGCTGAAGGGAATAAATCAAGAATATGACTGCAACAGCAACAAACAACTTTAATCACAACAAACCGTGTGAGAAAATGTGACAGCAACCTAAATCAACTTTTCTCAGCAAGAAACTGGTGCTATAATGGCCTTTCAGTATTCGGAAGCAGTAGGGTGTCAGGAAATACTGAATCTACTGATAATTGTCTAGCATTCTGCAAATGTTAATTAAGCTTCAGAACATGCTACGTGAAAGGTGAATAAAAAAGACTTTTAATACCGGATCTCCGTAGAGAGAGATGGCATCCGTGAATCTTCACCTCAATCTATTTCCTTTTCAAGTGAGTATCCCTACATGAATTATCTAATTTTGGATCTTGCAATATGAAACTAGCTTAATGCTATTTTTTATTGCTAAATGCAGGATCCTGAGTCAAGATAACAAAGACTAACAGGGTTCCATAATGCTTTAGCTGACTGCAGACTGCACAGTTTATCACGAAGCTAAAAGCACTGTTAGCAGTTCAGACACTTGGTATTTAAAGCGTGTGACCATACTTACAATGATACTTAACTTGCAGAAAACAAAATAAACATCTCCCTTATGACCCCCATTTCCGGAGGTTTGATTCTGCAGAACTTGACATTGTTCATGCTGGGAAATCACTCCCTGACAGCAATCATTTTTTCAAACCTACAATCTCGAAAGCAAGCTTTCCTTGGAAAGGTTCATTCATTTTTAATTGTTGAGGGGTTTTTTGGTTGTCTTTTGTTTTTTGTGAGATTTGAATAGCAGTGAGTTATTTACGAACATGCACAGAGACAAAAACAGGGGAACAGGGCCCATCATCAACAGGGCCCATCAGTGATTTATTCCTAGAATTTCATCTTGGTTGTAAATTCCAATTCCTTTTAGCAGTAAGGAAAGCAAACCAAAAACTATCACAAACTTACTCTCTAGTTCTTCTTTCTCAAAGTTTGTATTGATAGTAGAGCTGATTTTGCCCATATCCACAACAGCTTCTTCATCGTGACCCTGAAGAAACAAATTCAAATTTAAGTTAAAACTAAACAGAACTGATTTTTTCTTAATACCTAAATATATCCCGCAGTCCTGAAGCTGTTTGTTGAAAAGTTCTCTAAAACAACACACTTTCACCTCTTAGAAATTGAGAAAGAAAACGCTACTGCAAATCTACCCATCCAATTCCTGAAGAAAACATTACCCTGAATTGAAGGAAAAATAGAATAATCAGCAGATACCATGCAACTGCCTTTTGCAATACTAATGTTATCGAATCATGGATCAGAACATACATTTCAGGAATGTTTCTTTTCAGGTTATGTTCAACAGCAGTGAATCTACTTCAATAAAATAACCAGCAAATTAAAAGTTCCATAAGATAACAGGGGGACAATTAGGGTGTGAGATTTTCCAGCACAAACAAGCAGCTTTGGTGAACCAAAGGTTATACAAAGGGGTGGCAAAAGAGCTGTGCAACTTAACGTGGGGGCCTCCCCTACATCAACAGTTTTAAGAAGACCAAAATATTTGTTTCGCTCAGGTTTCAACAGACACCTTGTTAACCACACCCCTATTAAGCCCTATTTTTTATGCACAAAGTTAGAAAACAGCAATTGCAAGATGATTTGTTCAGATTCCACTACTACTGAAACTATACCACTCATAATGCAAAAGCACAGTCCTCCAGTCACACTTAGCACATTGCTAAAGCAGACCTTTAAACAGTCTTTTGCTCACTCTTGAAAAAAATATACCTTAAAATAACTGAGGAATAGGTAATCTCATAAATTCATCTCAGAATTGACATCAAAACTACATTGAAATTGCTTTTCTTCAAATGTTTGCTTTCTTTAGAATTCACTCCACTTGTAACAGCTCCCAGATTACAGCCTCCTGGCAGAAGGCTGGAGGCTCTTCCAAAAGAACTACTGCCTACACTACGGGTAAAGCTTTACTCTACATCTGACTGTGCCTAAGGGCAGGCTCACTGCTGAAGAATACTGTCCCTGCTTTCTGCATGAATCAGTCTTCCATTAGCTCAGTTCACCGAAGTGACTTTTCTTGTGGCCACGTGACAGATAGATCCATCACAAATAAATCTGTTTGATCGCCACTTCTGGCAGCAGTCCATTGGTACATTTACATTGATCAACACAGCATCTGTGACAGTGGTTTTTGCAAGTTAAAAAGGAAAGCCTAAATCAGGAGTCTTATAGGGACTGGGAACTCCAACAGTGTTGACATTCACCTAAACTTTGATATTTGATTTATTCAGTAGTGCAATGCTTTATATATAGAACAAGTTGGTCATCTCACAGGGAAGTGACAAGGATGAGAAACAACATAAGTCTGTAACAGCTTCAAGTTAAAAAAATTGGTCTTAGTAAAGTAGATATTATGCTGTATTGTGTGCACATACACACACGGAAAATCCTAATCTTTGTCTGAATACTGAGGAAAGTAGATCAAAGAATGCGAAGATGAAAAATTGCACATAAGAAAAAAATCATATTAGTTATAAAAAAATAGAAAGATAAAAGCAGTTAGACCACATAAAAAAAATTAAAGCAGCAGTGCTATGTAAATAGTGGCAGACAGCCAAATAAACTTCTAAATAAAAGACGATTCTGAGCTGCGTCCCTAAGAACGGTGTTTTCAAGAAAGGCGTTACACAGCAGAAGTGGAGTCACGCATGAATGTCAGAAAAATCAGAACTCCTGCACACTCTAGACAGCTTCAATCAAGTAATTCAGGCAATTAAACCAAAGCCACATCTGATGGGCAAATCAGCCAGAATGTCACAAGTAATGAATATATTTGAAGAATAACAAATTAATAAAATGAATACAAATGATAGACCTATTAATGAAGAAGTGGCAGAAATTCTCAAAGTGCCACAGTAATAAGATGGAAGGTCGGGGCAGGGGGTACATTCCTGGCTCCTACACCCCAAAAAGCCCTCTAGAAGATGCCTTCATAATGTATCTGGCCTCTTATCCTCTCTCTCCTTCCTTATCTTTGGCATGGTTATCAAAAAGAGTTGCAAAGTAAGTCTTAGCTCTTATCTTTACTGAAGATGGATTTTCCAGCACAGTTTGGGAAACATTTTTTACATGCATAAATCAATATCATAAAGAGGTCTCCAAGGAACACTATTAAAAAGCCTCAGATAACAATCTTTAGAGGCACCAAATAAGTTCAGCAAAACTTTTAACTATGCTAGTGAGGCCACAACACTACCAAGGAGGACTCGCCTACTTTCTATTTCTGTGCCACTGAGATGAGGTGGAAAGTTATGTGACCGTGATAACTCCAGTTCACAGAAAGAGATATACATACTCTTGAGATGTATATCTCAAGATATCTCAAGAGATGCTGCATATTCCCAAAAAACTCAAAAAAAGGAATGCAAATAGGTGAAGTATTACAAATCCTCATTTTAAGTGTCTTATGAGGGATAAAACCCTCTAATATTCCAAAAACTGCCATCAAAACCTCTTCTGCAATTAGTTCCATGGTTACAGCCAGATTGATGAAATATCCTGCACCTAACTTCCCCAACTTCCTTTGAGGACACCTGGAAGCTTTCCAAACACAGGCTTCGAGCAATAAAGGAAGACAAAGTTTCTCTCCAGATTATGCGAACGACCACATACTGGTGGAAAATGACAAACACACACACAAGAAAAGACTTCTATCTGTCAATTACATCTTTGAAACTGTTACTTGCTGTATGCCTTATATCATGTTATTAATGTTTATTACCCTTTAATTCAGTAACAGAGATAATTTGCCAACCTTACACATATAGAAGCAGCCTTCAAACCCACATCATGTGGAAGTAACATGTCTTTTGCGATTAGATTACAGAAAGGTATGCATGCCCCTGCAAAACATTCAATCACTATCTCAAAGTACTCAACATATGCAAAGACTTCTCCAAGAATAAACCATTAGCAACCACAAGTATCATACATGAAGAAAAGTCTCTCAGCCTTTGTTTAGGAAGGCACAAAGCACCGTTTTAACACAGCTGTTTGTGAGGCCAATACAACCCACTAAAACTTTCAAATGCGCTATAAAACTAAGCAACTACAACCTTTTCCTTGCTAAAAATAAAGTCTGTTGGGCATAGGTTTCCAGTAACTACAGAAGAACTACCATGCCACTTTAAGGAACAGAAGTGAGAGAAAAAAAAAGTCAAATTCACAGCTGCTGAAACAAAACACATTCCCACTCTAGTTATCTCTTCTACTTTCTGAATCTTTACATACACAAACAAAAAGAGATGGGATTGTTTAAAACTCATCAACTTCCCTTTTGTAAGCAGAGAGAATGAATTCATCCTAGAGCAAACACTCCTCTGCAGATTACCATCCATTTCATGTGAAACTAGATGTACAATAATCCCACAAATGCCCAAAAAACAGCAGATGAAGATGAGGCAAAACAAAATTAACTTGTAATGTATGTTACTTTTCAGTCAAGAGACAGAACAATGGAGTAGGGAAAAAACCAACACAAGCAGCTACCAAGGTGCCCCAGGGAGAGATTAAACCTTCACCTTTTGTTTGCTTTTCTACAAGGAGATGGTAATTTATAAAAATAAATCTAGAGTACTTCAAGGAATTAAAAAAAATAATTTAAAAAAATATAAAAGTCATCCTAGAACACTGTATTAAAATACACCAAGTATACTTTTTCCTAACGCCAGATTTGTGGATACTCACAAACATAGTGTAGAAACAACCTTCCAGTAAAACCCTTCTATGCAGCCAGAGGTTCCTACATATATTACAGCATGTCTTATCAGCCTTCTAACTTTGCCCCGCATGAAAATGAAACACCTTTTCAACTGTTGCAGACCAGACAAGACTTTCAAATACTCATTGCTCCAGCAGAATCTCATCAGAGTTCCTCTTGCTACCTCCCATTTTCAAATGTCTTAGTCCAGGAGAAAAAGAGTAATGCCCTTTTTTCTTGTAGACAAACAAGTACTCAGAAATTGTTTATGCTTTATTTATTTACCTTCTATTTGTCTCAGTATAATATAGTTTTTGCACCTAAAATATTATGGTTACGTGTTTTTTTTAAAGTAGTATTTAGGAAAAAGGTCAATCCTAAATTACTTGCATCATTAAGGAAAGCACTCAAGTTTGCAAGAACACCTCCAGCACCACGTCTTAGTTACCGTCTAGTGGACTGGCACAAATATGACGCAGAGAATATTAAATTTAAAGCAAACTTTCCACTGTCATCTGTACAAGCTCTTCTCACCATGCAACTCAACTAATCTTACGCAGTCACATACACATGACAGACTTCAGACAGGCACACTGCCAAAATGCACTACTGAAAAAACACTTCCATGAGATACAACTTGCAAGCAACAAATGTTTAAGGTACTTGAAATGCAACTCAATCAATTCGTTCTAATGATAGACAGTGATCATATAAATGGCTAATACAGTGAACCATAAACCTCTGAAATCTAAGTAGAATATGGTAATTACATTGAGAATAATTTTAACTCAACTTTTAAAGCCATTATTTAGCTAAGTCAATGGTTGTATGCCACATTTACATCCCCTCAGCCCCAAGTTCTTCCCCAAGAGTTGGGCACTACCTGCAGCACCAGAAGAGATAGCCCTAGTGTTCATGGGAGTAAATAAGCAGCGCACAGGAGAGGACACAAACAAATAACCACCATCCCCCCAAAAAACCCACATTGCATTACTACTTTCATGCTACAAAGAACCTTCACTGCAGCATTTATTCAAGTAGATGGGGGGGAAGCAAGAGGAGAAAGAAACCCACAACCAATCAGATCCAAACAAGGGGGTGGGGGGTAGTGTTTTATATTTATGTACAAATATTTTAAACTTGGTATTTTTTTATAGATAGATACAAACCCATTTGTATTCTCACACAGCTACTGAAATACATTGTTCAGATTAAGAACCAGCAGGGTCATTCATGAATCATTTTCACTACAGCATTTCCCAAGAGGTTTGTTTCAGAAACCTGCATTTCTATTCCAAGCACACACAATACTCCATGTAGTCAGGAAACAACATATCCTTGATTTACAGAATGAAAACACAGCGTCTTCTCCATCAGTCTCTCAGAACTGCAAGCTAATAGGCACTAATACTTTAAGGAAAAGATAAAAATTACAAAATAAAAATAAAAAATCAGGCAAGACCAATGTTATCTCCTAATCTTGTAGGACTGCAAGTCTACCAGTGACACAGCAGCCCTAGGACTCATAAGAAACCAGAAAATGAATGTATTTATTAATGCCATCTGTGATACTGTATACAGAGTTCAATGCTTATCATTCTACCTCTGGCAATTATCAGCACTAAGTCTACACCCTACATCTCCTACTGCTATCCATACAGGGCACTCAGTACCCTTAGTTAAGAGTGGGTAAACTGAGAAGGGCTTTTTCACATGATTCACCTGCAGGAACGGCCAACAGCAGCAACTTGGTAAGTTCTAAATATATTGTTTTACTTCTCTGTCAGACTGATTCTGCTTTTAAACCAGAGGTAAGATGAGCCTATGGTGGGCAAGAGGGCAGGCATCTCTGGTTGCTGCCTCCTTGAAGGACAGCCAGGATACCAAAAAAAAAAAAAAAAAATGAAAAAGGAAAAAAAAAAAAATCACAGTTCTTTTAAATAGTAGTAAGTGAGGGTACTGGAACTGCATGATCTCTAAAGGTCTCTTCATCCAAATCATCCTGTGACTATTCAGGGTATTGAACAGTCTTCAGCTTAACTGCACAAGCAATCCTACAAATGCATCTGAAGTAAATTCTTTGAGCACAGTACTGGTCTACACAGCAATACTGTATCTTCATAAGTTGCCAAAGTGATGAAACACTACCAGTTCTAAATCAAGCAATCAACCTAACAGCCAAGGGAAAACGTACCAAATATAAATGGGCTCCATCTCATTTTGTCAGCCATTTTTAGATAGCTTTGCCTCTAAATATATATGGATGAAAATTATTAATAATTCACAACCAGAACACTCGCCAGGTTTAAAATAGGAAGTATACTATACTGAAGGGTTCCCCTTTGGTTGTATTTGCTGCGGTCTCATTTGCACAGGAACAGCCACTTTTTCCCCCTGCCATCATAGTAGTGGGTATTGGTCACACTCTGCAGCAGACTGCAGTACAGCTCAAAGGTTTTGGCGTCACCACCCATATACCACCACTCTCCTTCCTGTGAATCTTACCTGTGGCTACACAACTACTAATTTATACAACTATCCTCACATGTAAATGAAGACACCTCCTAATCAAAGCAATACTAGGATCCTCACAGGAAGGTTTGATGCTTAGATTTCAGTAACACCATAGTTGTAATCAAAGAGGCTTGGAATACTTAGAGAAGTTTTTCTAGCCTACTAATCCTCTAATTAACTGCTCAACCTACCCTACTAAATACATCTGAATAATCTGCTTCTAGAAGACTTACCGAAAAAAAAAAAACCCACCACCAAAAAAAAAAAAAAACCCAAACAAACCAAACAAACAAAACACCAAAAAACCAGAAGAGCTGTACAAACCTTGTTTGGACAAGCATGTCCAATAGACAACAAAGACTTCCATAGGACTGTCTAGAAGTTGTATTTCCTACTTTTACTTTTCCAAAACTGTATGTGGAAGACAGTGAAGACAGACATGTATGTGTGCTACTTTAAAAATAAAAGAAAGAAAACACACACACACACACACACACACACACAAAACACCACACCACAGTTTGGGAACACATTCATATTTTGTTTACTGCACAATTAAATATCTTATGTTTATAAATAACTTTATTTCAGCGGTTCCAGCAGGCCGCTGTCTCAGTGAGCACCATAACCTGCAAGTTAACCCAGGTTCCAGACAAATCAGACACTAGTCCTTGGTCAGTAAACACAGAGTGTTTATGTTAATCAGAACACAAAATTAAACTGGGAGAAAAAGTCAGGAAGAGGAGAAGGCATAAATACTAACAATAGAGTGGCCACAGTAGTGCCTGGCTGTCAACAATAGCACACCGTTGAAAACAAACAATGAATTAGAACAGACACGAGAAAAAAGGATACCTTGATTTATATTAAGGCATTACTAAAATGTAAGAGAATATTTGCTTAAAATTAGAAGCCTGTTTGAATTCAATCCGAGTGTTTGGCAAGCCAGAAAATCTACCACCTGCATAAATTTAGCAAGTAATCTCATCAATCTGACACATGAGATCAAGTTCCATATCTAACATTATAGTAGTCGTTTTACAAAGTTGCATTTTATCACTGCCTCACAGACTAAATTTCATTCAACAAATTCATAGCTCCATTCACTTTGATTTCTAGAATTACGATAGAAAAAGCAGTAGAGAAATCTTTATAACTAGTCACCTCAGTCTTTTGCCTAGTCTTCTAGGCATGCCCGATGGCATCTGTGTCCAGAGCACAGTGAAAATCAAGAACTGATCACTGTATTACAGACACCCTAACAAACAAGACCAATGCATTCACATGTATTTTAACATGTCTAAATGAAACTCCTACTTCTTATGTTCACACAAGGTGATTGAAAAATTAAGTGGTCATCTTATAGAATTCATATAATCCAATCCAGAGGTCTTTAAAGCTTTACCGCTTAGGAAAATTCCATCCGATAGATTTTAGTTTCCAAGAAACTCTGAAGTAGTAATCCCTCTTACACACTGCATAGCAGTTAAACAGCAATGATAAAGACTACCCCCTACAAGAGCTAAACAATCGCCTGTAACACTGACACCAGAGTTCACTCCTTCACTATAGAAATCCCCAGTTTTGTAGCTATGCCGCTGACATACGAAGAAAACACTGCCTCTGCGATCATTTTATCTCAGTTCCATAGCTCATTAAGTTCATTTTATTTTTGTCAGAAGGAACAATGAATATGCTATTTCAAGATTACCAGAAAATTCCCTGCTATACCTGCCCACAACTACTGAAAGCCACATTTAATAACCTTTAAATTAAGAAAAGATGACTCAAAATGGGGGGAAGCAGGGCAGACAGCAGAAAAAAAATCACACATATATCAGCAAAAAATAACAAAACAAACCACAACTGCAGCACAACAGCAGCAAACACTGAAACACACTGCAAATCTAGCATTATACTCTCATAATTGTAAAAGCACACTTCCTGTCTGAATTAAGCCCATTACTATGATGAAGCAATTCTTGCGACACAGAAAATATCTTTCCTAATACAGAAATCTCTACTTCGAGTAGTATTTCTATCCCCAAATCTTTCAAAGTCTTCTTCCCACAACCAGTGAGTCTAAGGTAGCACACCATTCTGAGACACAGCTCCTACATACCACTTGCAGAAAAGCACATCTGAACCATTATCAAGTTATATAGCTGCTTTTTACATACAGGTTGCATTTTCTTCCCTGGATGAGCTTCTTCAACGCTGATGTGGAGAAACAGAGAATGTCCTTGTACAAGACCCCGTAATGAACCTCCCAGGAGATCAGAGACTGCGCATACATGACTGCTTTAGCTCGCTCTGCTTGACACAGATGTACTCCAGGAAATTGCTCCCAGCCCCACAGCCAATCGCTCCCTTGCGAGTCTCATCTCCCAGGGCACAGACTGCAACTACCTCAGGGTCGTGTAAAAGCAGAATGGGCAAGACAGCAAGCTTTCAATTGCAGCTCTGACAATACCAAAAAAGGACTGAAACAGAGCTCCGCACAACACTTTCTGCATCAACAGAAACTAAGAAGAGCTCCAAGGTTGTAATTTTTGCTCTGATCCAAGACTTCATTAGCACTACAAAATGAAAGCACATTTGCACTTTCAGGTCCCAGAACAGAACAACCCAGAAGTCAAACATCTGCTAAATTACTTTACAGCTGTATCATCGACCTTTCACTGAACAACCATTCCAAAGTAATTTTGTTTTGGGTTTTTTTTTTCCTCCCTACAAAAAGCTGTATCTTCTTGTTTAGCAAAATAAAACAGAGCTTCCTGAAAAATCCCCTTTCCCAGGGTTGTTGCGATAAAAAATGCCACGTGGTTAGCCAAAAGTAACTATACTTTTTCTTTCCTTAAGCCAGCCTTACAAATAAGCAACACAACCTCCACTCTAGCAGATCATCAGATTCAGAGCTTCATTTCACTCTTCCCCTCTTCATCACTGACATACCTTAATTTCCTTGTCCCATCAAATAACACATAGAAAAACTGTCTCTTTATGGCATTATGCATAACTTAATCTTCCTGACATAAAACTGTCTTCCTTGATCTTTTTAATTCTTTCATTCCTACTTCTTAGACGACGAGAACTCTAGTAACAAAGCTGGACTGGTGCTACCCCAACCAACCAGACAAGTAACATACTGGTCGCAAACTCAGGATAAGCATCACCATACGAAGAAATGCACTGTAAAGATGGCATTTATCACCTAGCAGTTCAGAAATCAGAAGACCACACTGAGCTCCCTATCACTGCCTCTCTCAGTCCAGAAAATTCGCTAAGTGTAATAGAAGTATTCTTAGCCAGTGCTGACAAGAATTTAAAAGTAGTTTGTTTCCATTCTGAAAACAGACATTGTCTCTTACATGCCTGTGAATCTTTTCACTTCCAAACTATTGGAGGCCTCTCCATTGCTTTCCATAAATGACAGTAAATTAAATGACTCATATAGAAAGAACACAGTTAAACTGTATCAGAAATCCTGCCTTAGTACCCTCTTCTCAACTGAGTATGCTAAACCAAACCCATTCTTTTCCTCATACAGTTCTTCAGCTACTCAGATGAATACCCAAACAGCTATGCTGAATTGTGTTGTGCTGGCTCTCCCACACTTGAATGCAGTCTTCCTTAGTATAAATATGCACTTAGAAGAACTTCAGCATCTAGAAATTGGTTTATTTAGATTGAGGCAGGCAGGATGGTAAAAAGGGAAGAAGGGCTGCCTATTCCTCTGGTATTGGAGGGGATGGGGGGGGGGTAGAGGGAGGCTGAGAATCCCACCTTTGCTTATTTTATTTTGGTACATTTTGGAAAGAATATTTAATTGGTTTAGAAACTTAATAAACCACTCTGAAGCGGTTTACTGAAACATCTTTCTAGTCTGTAGTCAACTAAATAAAAAACCCACAGGTTTTTCATTTTAAGCATGGAAGCTTTATTCATTTAAGAATAAAAACCTAGAAAGCAAAGAACATGCCCATGTAAAGCCAAGCTATAAAACCCAATATTCTAAAATCCAAACAAGTTGTTTTTCAAACAGATGGACGCTTTTGTCTTTCAAGTCCCACACCAAAATACTCTGTCGATAAGCATCTGCTCTTACCCAAGAATTAAAGAATAAAAACCAGGCAAAAGCTTTGTATTAGATGGAGACCACCACAACAACTTCAAACCGTAACTGCCTCAACATGCTCAGCTACACAAGTATTCTAAAACAAACTGTACGCACAAATATTCAAAATTATCACATTCTTAAACACGTTCAGTGACAGCACTGAGGACTCAGAGCAAAACTATTTGTACTGCAGCAGTATTTCAACTATATGCTTTATGCTGCAAAAGCATCCTTATGAAGTGCATGAGGGATTGTCAGGTTTTTTAAGAAACAGAAACATAAGTAGCTATTATGGAACATATACCTTTTCCATCAATTGCTCCTTCTTAATTTTCACCTTTATACCTCTTCCAGTCCCACTTTTCTGAGCTTACCTCTGGTTATGAAAGTCCTTTCTTTGAAAGACAGGTCCAAAAATGATGCATATATTCTCCAGACAGAAAAGAAGGATTTCATCTGAGCTGTTTGCTCTTTGCAGAACTTTCAATCTTTTCACACAAGCAATATGGAGTCCATGATTTCCTTGTATGAAATACAGGCTTCCATTAAAAATTCCCTCAAAATCAACTAAATCGAGCTAATTCCAAAATCTCTGTTAATTATGGGGAGGAATGCAAAAATGTTAACAATGGATTAGAAGACTAGTTTTCACAGCACTTGTTATGACTAGTTTCTGGATCAATTAGTAGAAGTATCCCCCATCACATCTTAGAGCAACACCAGCCTTAAGACACCAACAAGCTGCATATATTTTTAAAGCCACAAATGAGAGTGTTATTACAATGCAAGTCTATCATGAAGTGGCAGTAAACTGCCTTACTGCAGGGCCTGCAGAATCTCCAGCAGGCAGGGCTGTGCTTTATCTGCTATTCCGAGATGGCAGAACACAAGTACATTTCTCCGTAAGTGGCTGCAGTGAGCAGAACCATGCTCTCATCAGGATTTACCATGAGCTTAAGACCAGAGCTATCAAACCTAGCCAGGTAGCAGCACAAGGAAACTGAGCATTCATTTGCTTGCAAAGAGGCCATTGACATTCCCTCACATCTAGCCCTGTAAACTGGTAGATCTGGCATGAGATTTGTACTGGTAATTAAAATCCAGGGAGATGGGTTAGGAGGGTGTTCGAGCTACATCCATAATCTAAACGTAACCCTTCCTTATATGAACAAATTATACAAAGTGAATATGGTGATCTTTTCTAACACTATAGCTCAAAAAATCCAATCCAGCTCACTACATTTCATCATGTATCTGAAAGGATGGCATCCATCGAACTCGAAGCACCTCACTTTAGAAAAGAGTATAAAATACAAGAAATACCCATGAGACAGTAAGACAACACTGCTAAATGACAGTTTATTTTGGAGAGGGGAGGAAGGAGCCAGGTCACAGGGGAGTCAGGAGGGGAAGCAATATTATAGGGGAGCATACCAGAGCAAGGTTGTTATGACAAGCTGTCTGTTAGTATGACAGATATCACTACAGATGATTTTGTTCACCTTTTTAATTGGGAACCTACTAACTCATATTAAGAGGAGCCACTTCCTACAGGTGTTCTATGACACACAAATACAAGCCAAATCCTCGAAGGAGATCACAGAATCATTAAGGTTAGAAGGGAACTCTGGAGATCATCCAGCCCAACCTCCCTGCCAAGGCAGGGCCACCCAGAGCAGGTTACACAGGAACATGTCCAGGTGGGTGCTGAATGCCCCCAGAGAGGAAGACTCCACAACCCTCAAGGGCAGCCTGTTACAGTGCTCTGCCACCCTCAGCACAGAGAAGGTCTTCCTCATGTTGAGGGAAAACTTCCGGTGTTTTAGTTTATGACCATTGCTCCTGGTACTGTCACTGGGCACCACTGACGAGTGTGACACCATCCCCCTGGCACCTACCTCTGAGATACATGCATTAATGAGATTCCCTCTCAGTCTGCTCTTCTCCAGACCAAACAGGCCCAGTTCCTGCAGTCTCTCCTTGTAAGAGAGATGCTTCAGACCCCTGATCATCCTTGCCTGCTAGACCCTCTCCAGTAGCTCTTTGTCTTTCTTGTACTGAAGAGCCTAGAACTGGACACAGTACTCCAGATGCAGCCAGATGTTATTCCCTTAGCAAAAGAACACAGAAACCTTCCCAGGCAGTGGCTTATCACTTAATGAATTAAACACATTCATAAAAATCAAGAGTTTGACTGCCTACAAGTATTTTACAGATACAACTTCCACATAACAGCTAGTTCCCAAGACGTACATCTGCATGGGCTACTTCAGCTTGCCTCCGTTTCTATCGGCACATACAATTGGAGCTGAGCATTTCCACAAAAAAAAACAAACCAAAAAAAAAAAAAAAAACCCCCAACACACAGCCCCCCCGCCCCCCCAGAAAAAAAAAAAAAAAAAAGAAGAGGAAGGGGGAAGAGGAAGAAGAAAAAAAAACCCATAAATGTGTTTTGTGCAGATATGCTCCAGTAGTAAGCAAAGTTTCTCAGCACACAGCAGGACAACTGTCACAAGCCACCAGGATGCCGCAAGCAAGCATGAGGCAGGTCTCTACTTTGAGCCCTCCTGATATTACACAATTATACATCATTCTGAGCTGCATACTTACTCTCTAGAGAGGATACCAATACATTTATAATCTGAATTGCCATCAACAGCAAGATTACTATGTACTCTATTGTACAGGCTACTTCATTAATTACCCCGCAGTCGTGATCTGGACATACTGGTCAAGTGAAATTTTTAGAATACTTATTTCTGGACTCAGTAGAGACAAATGGAAGAAATTCACTGCTTTCAAACAGAACACTACCAAGAATTTTACTGTAACATGTATAAACATGTGGTTACCATGCAAATGGCATTGAGCCAGGCTAGGTGATTTGGGGGAAAGGTTTTTTGGCTGTTGGGCTTTGAGGTGGGTTTTTTTGGCAAAAGAATGAGGATGCTCTCCAAATTCAGAGCTGCTCTACAACAGATCTCTATTGCTTGCCTTTACCTAAATTCATCTCTAGGCATTCTGGCACCCTTTTTGAGAGAGATTCTAATTTTTTATCCTACAAAAGTCTTAGATCACCTTGCACATTGAGAAGGACTATAAACCAGGGCTGTTTCAAAACTATTACGGCCACCTAACCAAGGCCATACTTAAATGCTCTACAATCACTTGCAGAAACATTAAACATTCATCTCTTAGAATACGGGGCAGACAATTTTATCTGTCATGTAATGACATTATTTGAAGTATGAGTGGAGGAAAAGCTTGCTTTCCCTGACAGCAGATCCTCAGGAAGCAGACAGAAAGGGAAGTAAAACTACGAGTCTGCCCATGACCACTGCAATTTGAATCTCAGCTTGAGTATAACCACTTGGAGAATTGAGAGATACCATGGCCACTGCTACTTTCCCTTCTTCTCACAATACTTTTAACATCCCTGCCTTTCATTAGATCTGATGTTTCCCTGACCATAGAGTAAACACTTAACTCAGTTGTCATTGTTGGATTTCTGAAATGACTGTTTTGTTTTGGTTCACCAGGTGTTTTTGTGGGATTTGTTTGTTGGGTTTTTTTTTTGCCAGCTTCGAGTTGAAACAGTTTATGAGAAAGTAGACAAGACAAAGGAAGAATGACACCTCCCCTTCAGAGACCTGCTTCAGACCCCTTCAGGAACTGCTCAATCCAGCTCAGCCTTAGTGTGAAGCCATATCTTAAGACATGTACTTACTTGCTGAAATTCTTCTATTCTGAAGCAAAACACAGTACCTTTAAAGGCTGAAAGGGCCTTTATAAGGGAAGATGTTGCTAGATAAAAAACTGCCAACTTCAAACTTCCAGCAGCCAGCCCAAGATCCTTCGGATGGCTCACTGAAGGGATACAGCTACGGTTGGAACACAGTTCCACACAGTTTAAGCTGTACACTGCCTTCCAACAGCACAAGTACAAGCTCAAGGAAAGGCTGATTTTAAGTGAAAATAGAGCACTCACAACTAGGAATTTAGACAGGTTTTTGCCTTTCACATTGACTTCTGGAAGACAAAAAATTATCTAGCCTTGCATAAAAATTCTGCTGCCAACGACTTTCTTGCAAGGCAAACTTGAACTTGCAGAGTAAGATTACACCAGATCTATGCTCCTTGAGATGCAAGTATAGTAATTTTCACCAGCTGGCTTCAAAGCATTAAGTCATTCCCCGAGATACAAACTCCCCTACTGCATTCTCGCCTGAACTTGAAAAGAGATTCAAAAGCTTTAAGATGCCCTCACAAACACAACTGATCCCATTAACAGAAAAAACAAAAATACTAAGTCAAATGCACAGTAAACCAAACATTAAGACAAACATATAAAATACATCTTCTAGACCGGAGACCTAAGCAGAAGACCTTTCAGCAATATAAATCCAATATGCTATATCCAATGGCTATAAGAATTTCATGTTGTCATTTTAATTCAGGATTTTCTAGCTAGTAGGGAACTTTCAAATACTGGAGAAAAAAATGCAGTAGTTGATCTAATCAATGGCAACTGCACCTGGCAGCCAATTGAGTTTTCTACAAACATCAGACACAGGAAAATAAACAATGAGGGGAAGAAAACTGCATGACATTTCCAGTGATTTAGAAACTGAGTCTTCAGAGTAAGTAGGTCTTTCCAATGCTAACAAACGTTAACCACAGCCATTTATCCAGAATTCAACATTTGCTTTTACTGTGACATAAAATAGGAACAAATACAGCTTACAGCCTGGGGATGTGTTATTATAGCTGCAATGGGATATCTTAATTACATATGTATTAATGGAAATTTAAAAGTCTTGACTGTTTTATTTCTGAGGGAAAGAACATTTTCACTAGAAGGCTTTTAGCAACCAAACCAAGCTTTCCTCAGTCCATGATCCCAAAAGACTGTTTTCTACCTCAAGTTGATACAAGAGAGAATTTGAAAAATGAAATACAAGATACATCAGGAACAGTCAAGAGTTGCAATATTGAAACTTTTCCACCTACAGATAAAAGCAAAATGTAAAGAAATATTCAAATAGGAAAAACTTGAATGCACTGTCCCTCTAGGAAACTCCCCATGTTTCTAATGTTAAAACTTTTATTTGCCTAGATCATATGTATATTATAAGCATATCCATTCCTTTTCCCCAATGTTACTTCAATTAAGTCAGAGTACACACAAAGAAATTAACCCCCCCACCAAATTATTTGCTATTACTCTCACATTTCTGACTCTACAGAAAAAAAAACAACCTCTAAACCAGGCTGAAAAAGCGTCACCAAACAGCGCCTCGTTAAAAAGTACTAATTACAGAACAGAGTCAAGCTGGCTTATATGACATGCTAGTGTTACCCAATGAGATTATACCTGAAATATAAGGCCCTCAATTCTGGTAGATAATTATACTTTTTTGTTCAAATTTTACTAAAGTATCCTATTTAGGGGAATAGGACATCATAGCTTTTGGCCATCTTAACAGATTTCAGAGCTTTTGACTGAAATGCTATTAACTAGAAACGATAATTTCATATCTGATTTTAACAACCTTTCACATACTTCCTCAAAACCCAAGTTTTCCAAAAGATCTGTCTTTGAAATTTGAATCAGTTTCCATTGATATCAAATCAACACTAGCAGAAGCATTACTTTAAGGAAAAAGCATATAAAGCAAAATCATTCAAGCATAATGAGACAAATAAATGGCTATTTTAAAATATTTATAACCATGCCAACTGTCTACTGAAAGCTATTTTTGTTGTCTGAGGCCCCTGTGCATTGACAGGGACTCAAAGAAAGGGTAACACATCCTTTTGTCACTGGGACAGAGAAACTATGCCAAAAGGAAGCTCTCCCTTTAAAGGGAGACTGAACTGCTCAGTTTAGAACTACAGCGTTCATACCAGGACACTAGAGGGAACCTGAAAACCATTCACTTCAGAAATCACTTCTATTTGCTGATGCCGTTATTAACCCCAAATTTGCATTCACAGACAAGTTAATCAGATATATGAGGGGAAGATGACTTTCTTCAGACCACTAAGGTCATGATGCTTAAACACATTAAAATTAGACTTACAGACACCATAAGGAGGAAGAAACATTGAAATTTTGATGACCTCAGAAAGGAAGCTGTTGTACAATAGTACAGAGCACTACCGTCATTCTCTATATTCTTATGGTTCTTTCAGCCTTTTCTACTGAAGAAAATGATCGAGCTGCACACTCAAGTAGCAATCTGCTACAGAAGTCTGTTAAACAAAATTGCTGAAAAGACTGCAATGCATATACACTTACTGTTTAGGAAATGAGACAATGAAAGCAGCCTGAAGAAAAGTTTATTCTATGTATTTGAAGCTTGTTTCCACTCTTGACTAATTCCACAATTTAACTGTGGTTTTGGTAACAACGTAACATTATTAGCAACTTTCACAAACATGCATCACTAACTTACACACATTCAAAGTATCACCATGAACACACTGCACAAGTATACTACAATTCAAACTTCTGGAACCACTGTGTCACCAGGATTCACTTCTGCTCTGGGTCTTGCTTTGAATTTGCAAGGTAATCCCGCATTTTTAAAAACTCTAGAAGAATTAAGTAGCATGAAGAGACAAAGACAGGCATGCAGGTTTGAAAGATGTCATTAGTAGCACTGACAGCCCATCTCTTTGTAAGAAGACAGATGAAGAAATAGGGTGGTGGAAGGCACAGTTCATCAGTGGTTTCCTGAAACTCACTCCTTTACTTTAAATAATAATTTTCTTAATAGCTCTGTGCACCTATTGACACTCTAAAGCAGTATTACATTCCAAAGCTAAGCTTTCTCCTCTCCCCTCCCTCACCCTCCTCCCCCCAAAAAAAACCCTTTCAGTTAAATAACCACGTATTTTCCAGGTGTGGCAAACTAACTTGACTCAAGTCTTTTTTACTAATGTTACCAATATCACGATCAAATAATGCATATTAATAGAAAGCAAACGCATTTATGGTTGGATTCAATCCTCAAGGTCTTTTCCAAACTGAATGATTCTATAATTGAGATTCTCATGTTGACATATCAGTGCCAACATTGCTGAGTTGGAATATCCTTAACATTTAACATTAAACCTGAAGTACCGACTCAAAATTTTGCAAACACTATCCTCACGATGATTTTATGAACAAAAAGCAACACAAAAAAAACCCTTCTGCTTAAGTTGTTTTTACTGGAAATTCAAGAAAACACTGAGGAAAATTCTACCCATTCTAAATTAAGAAGCCACTGAAGGAGCTGCCATTTTAACAGGATGATATACAACGTAAGAAGCCATGAACATAGCTCTTCCAAATTATACCACCCTGACAGCAAGGAAACACATCTTTACAAACACATCATGAGCAGGCCTTGTATTACAGATGCTTCCTACTGTAGTAACAAACAGCAACTCAAAAAAGAGGCACCAGAAAGTATTTAAAAGCAGAGACCTCACTGATACCTCAGCTCCAAGGGAAGACAAACTGCCCTGTGCTCAATCCTAGGCTTGTCTGCTATGCTGTAGCTGAAAGCTGGGTGTCACTTTCTATGACAAAAAGACTTGCTTGTGCTCAAGTGGGTTCTTAGACTACCATGACAGGACCACATCTTATTCCGTTTAAAGCAAGTAATTCTGGCTGTTTTGTTACATCAAGACTCTGAACAACTTTGATATAAACCATTATTCCCATTAATAAGGCTTCTGGCAAACTGCTTGCTTGTAAGTTTAACATGTTATCAAATGTAACCAGCTGAGGACATTTAAAGACCAGCTATCTCATCTACAAAGACTTTCATCATCAGCTGCAAGAGGTTTGCTCCTTTAACACCGAGTGAACTTATTTACACTTTCTGTTTCACTTCCAACACAGAGTTAGTTTTCTGGTTTGGATTTTCTATGACTTGGATTGATATAGGATTAGTGACCTTATTATCAGATAGAACACAAAGCATATAACTTGTTTTGACACTTTTGTCCACAGGTGATAAAAAATTAGGACATCACTACTGATGACTTTCTCAAAACACAATCACTAGGTATATCAAAGAGAAAACAGGATTATTTTTGTAAAATCTTCAATTTCTGGTACTTTAATAAAGCTGATTTCCTGGGACCTCATGGGTTTAGCAGCCCTTTCTATTAGCACAAGGCAGGGAGAATCAGACTTCAAAAACACCAGTCACATCCAGGTCATCATTTACAGTCCAGTTTTCACTACTATCTGCCTAGAATTAATACACTGGAAAAACTGCTGTGGGTCTTCAACTAGTTGTTAAAGAGAAGCCATACTTTGAAATTGCATTCACCAGAAAGAACAAGGAATGTGTTTTACCTGGACCTTAGCCATTCATGCCAAAGAGATACTATTAGCACAATAACATAAGGAAAGGTGACATTATCCTACTTGGAAGGAACTTGGTGTTTAGTTATATACAAAGCAGTATATGAAACACAGCAGTATTGTACAGTTGCAAATGCCCTCTTTCTCACTTTAACAGAAGGGCACTTGTCTACAGCCACCAAGAGAACCTTCTCTCCAATGCGACAGTACAAGCTGCTATCAATCTCTCAGATATGTGGAGAAAGCACACCAATTTCTGAGTCACAAAACTTTTTTTTCTATAGGAGACTTCCCACAAGAAACCTTCCCCATCACAGGAATATAGACTCACTGCCCACATAGAACAGGGCACCCACTGACAATCCAATTCCTTCAAGGCCATCTGCTATCCTGTAAAGGATAAAAGAAAAGTACTGGATACTTTTATGACAAAGTTGGAAACAGACAAAAAAAGTGGGGAAAGGGGAAAACAGTGGCCTTGCCAAGACATAAGTAAAACTCACTTCTGTTGCTTGCTGTAACACATGAATTTCCCATGGTATTCTCAAGAATTATCTTGGCAACAGAGCTTACAGAAGGACACCATCTTTGCCTTGCAATACTCCTCACAACAAGCCAATTTCTTGACCGGCTTATCAATGATTCTCATATAAGTATTAGGAAGTTGAAAGTAGTTCCCAGATTATTCTCCTCTTTCCCATACTATTCTTCACTTCAGGTAAACTGAAGGAATTAAAATATGTTTATCAATGATCTGTTAGTGAAATATTAGACTTGCACAACACAAAATTATTTTGATACAGAGCTTTAAAAGAGACTGGTTCTCAAAATTGAGATCGTGCCTATTCTTTACTTTTCTGTAACCACGCCTTCTTCCATTCAAATTTAATACATCTTAAAGACGAATACACACATACAAATGCACAATCCATGCACCAATAAAGAGCCATTAAGATACCATTAAATTGGACAGCATACTGTACCTATTCATGGCATTTGGATTTATTTTTTAGTAACTCTCAGAGACAGGAAGGCAAATTTTCTTTCTTTGCCCAGGAGCCTGTTTTATACTATCAGACAACTGAAGCAAGAAACAGGTTTTCCATACCATAATGTTGCCATAATACATTAAACTGTTTACAGTCGTGTCATGTATCACCACAAATTTAGAATTGATCCTGTGAGCTTGGCAAGAAATAGGAGTAATGACAGTCACAACACAGGAACCAATATGCCATCTTGGAGGTATGTATTCTTTACTCTTAAGTAGAAACTCAAGCATGTTGTACACTTCCATTCCCAGAAACAAGCTTGCATACAGATACTGTTGTCACTGCCACAAGTACTCAGACCCATTGTCTTCCCCAGCTGCAATCCCCTCGGACTCTTAACAGCTTCCACAGCACTATTCCCAGCTCTGGCACCTACACTGCCATTCTCCAGGTCTTTCCCCAGCTTTTGCCACCTCTGTAGACTCTAAAACAAACTGAAACTTCTGTTTGGCGATACTGCTACCATTCTCCAGAATCAATTTCTGAAAACAAATACATATTTATCTCATTCCCTGGTGCCTTCAATGCCAACAAGATCACCTTTTGGCTACGACCTCCCCTAGTACCTGGAAGGGGACACTTGCGACTTTCAGTAAACACCTGTGGTAATTTCAACTCAAAAGTATTCTACAGCAACCAGTTACTACAACAGAGAAGACTACAGCCTTAACTGCTTGAAACTCAATTACCTAACCAGGGGTTATCAAGCCCTACAGATTTCTTCTAAAGATAGCCAAAGGAAAAAAAAAAAAAAACTTTTGTCAAGAAGCTGAAGTTAATTATTTGTGAATGCATTAATCCACAACACAGTCTTTAAAGCACAGACCTACTCCCCTACCCCTTCCCTAAAGAAACATGGCTACAGAATTGATGTATGTGGCCCAGCAGTTCAACGCACATCCCTTGTACACACTGAAGCACAGGGAAGCTGATCTAGAAAAGCACACCTGGTTTGAGAACTACTGCTTTAACTTGCAAATTCTCACTTTTACATTGCCTCCAGAATCTGGAAGTTAAAAATCATCAGACAGCCTTGGCTACCATAATGCAAACAGAGTAAATATACAGTCATAAAAGAAACCACCAAATGTCACAGAGAAAACATTCACCTTACTTAAAAAAAAAGCAGCATTTTCCAAGCTATTTGCTCTATTAGGATTCGCTAAAATCTCACATACCCAATCGGTCACAGTAAGTCAGCTCCATCATCAATGAGAAAAGTACACTAAGTGCTCTTGTTTGCCTGTCTTTCAAAAGGTTCTGTCCACTCAAAGCACAGAATGCAAGCAGGAGGTATATTCTTCGGCCTTTAGCATATCCAATTTCTCCAGTTCCCTATTTATATTTTGCTCTTCATTTGTGTCTTCACAGCAAAGGCAACTTACTGGTGCTCGAGAATTAAAAGCCATCGATTAACACTTTATATCTCCACTCAGTAGACTACAGCCATCTTCTTCTAACCATACATGAGCCAGCTATGTACCAAGCACATCTGCATCAAACAAGTTATAAACAAGTGGAATTTGTCTATAAACAGACCATAATTTAAGTACTTTCAATCATGTCAAACAAAATCATTTGTGAACAGCTGTGTCATTACAAACAAAAAAAAAAACCAAAAAAACAACCAGCCACCTAGCATCCTACCCCTATCTTGTTTGTTCTCTTTCTTGACAAATCAGATATTTAATCATTTCTTGTGTCCACTGTTCTGAAGGCTTGAAGCTATGATTTTCCTTAGTTTAAAAAGAAATGTTCATTCGATTGACTTTAAAGAAAAAATGCTCTCAATTTCTCAATAAACTAAACTTTCTCTGCTGAAGCTCTACCTAGACCATCTGGGTGTAAAACAAGACCAAAGATTACATATCCTTACCATACACAGAATCACATGCAATTACACATTCTAGTAAAAGCAAGCAGAGTCAATGTAGCCAAGTACATTTCAAAACACATTGAAACTAAGCTCTGGTTATGTTTCTAAAAAAGTCTGAATTGCAAGCATTTTATACAGCACCAGCAGTTAAGGCAGGTAACAGATGGCAACACTGATTAAAACAACAAAAAACACCTGGTTGATGTTATTCCTTTTGTAATTGGCATACATCAGTAGTTTTCAAAACCCAAACATTTCCACAAAAAATCTGTGAGAAAAGGTTTAATAAATGTCCTGGTATTTAAAGCCTAAAATTTTAACTGTCCAGTAACTGGGTTCATACAGTTACTTTGTAAGCTGGAACATGTCTCTCCATCCTATCATTAGCTATGTGAAATTCAACCAAATGTTACACAAGTGTATGCCTCCTTAATTTCCTTTTCAAGATCTCTTCAACGGCAGGCAAGCACACAGTGTTAATAAAAACCAAATTGAAAAAGGAAAGGATCACTGCCGCTCTTGGGTTTTATCACTTCCTCAAATAAGCTATAATAATTATCAGATGCTCTTTGGTTTTATATAAACAGTTTTAAAAAGCATGGCTGGTAGGGTGTAGCCATACAAAATGAAGAATCTAACTCCAACAGTAACACCAACTGTGGCTATTCAATAAGGAGTTCCTTTTTTGTACACGGAGTCTGTCTGGAAATATGTTTGACTGTTAAAGTGCATGTGCTTACATAATAGTATATCCTTACAATAGCACTGTACCACCCAAAGGGAAAAAACAAATAAGCAATAGCCCAAAACAAGCTGTAGTTTAAATACAATCTTTCCAATAGCTTGTTTGTCTTGGGTTTTTTTAGTAGAAACAAAGAAGCAATAAATGTAGCAGTAGTCTAAACAATCTTACCTTATTGACTAGAATGCTAATTAAAGAGCCCTTTGACTTCACAAGTAAGTCAGAGAACCCACAGAAGGATTCCTCTGTTAAGTGTTCTTTCTGGGAAGCAGCTAGAAAAGAAGATATTTGAGTTTTATGCAGCACTAGTAAGCACCAGTACCATTTTTCAGTTAAAACCCCTCTATAAAAGATAGAGAAGTGAAGAAAGTAATTCCTACACCACCGACTGAAGCCACAGTGTTTCCACCTGCAAAAAATAATGTTTAGAGTATCAAAGAGGAAAAGAGATGAAAATTCTGGCTTTTCAACGGAAGCATCTCCAATATGACGGAATGTTTCCCCTCTACATAACAATGTTTAATACCTTATTAAGTATTTTAAGCTAAGGAAAAGAGACATATTTTTACATGTACACAACCTGGTAAAACATGAACACCACAATCTGTTGCATTTGGTCCCTCCTAGCTGAGAAGACAGAAAATTATGCAACATCATCAGCCAACACAACAGCATCAGCCACCTAAAAACATTAATAATTTTTATTAATTAATAGCTGCCTTGCAGAAATAGAAGTCATTACAAGCAAGTTTACAATACTGGAGTTGCTAAAATAATATTGACATGACGTGTCTATCAGAAACCAACTGCAAGTAGAACAAAATGTTCACATCAACCACTGTGCTTTAAATCTGTATTGCAAACAGAACTAGATGGTAAGGTTTAATAGTTTAACAACATAAAAATAAATGGGCACTGCGCATCTCTCAGGGCTCAGCCAACAGAGGCAGCTAACAGATGTCACAGCTGCTCACACAACAAAGCTATAAATGGCCCCAAAACACAGTTCAAACTTACGCAATATGTTACAGGGTGAAGCCTCCAACACCAGCCAGAACAACAGTCCCTTACACATAGAAGATCTCAAGTCCAAGAACTGCACAGGGACATGGTCACTATCCAGGTGCTGAACTGCAAGTAATACCTGCAGCTCCTCCCTGGTGCTGCTGACAGCAGTGGCCACCTCTGAAGGGCTGAGTGTCCAGGTAAGGACGGGATGAACACACTGCACAACAGGAAAGATAGACAGGAGGTCCTGGGAGGTCTGCTGCTTGCTGAATAATGTTTTGGGAAGACTGAGGCTCATCCAGTCCTCAAAACTACTGCACTTTCCCGCTTAATCATGTGGACACCAGTGACACTTCTAAAAAGCAATGACTGAGCAAATTAAGAGTGACTACTGAGCACTATGAGCAAGGGTAAACAGGCTCAGGTGGCATTGCCATCTCCCCTGTTAGAAGTATCTCAGCATAGATACATCCAGAGGGTCAATATGTGGTTATTAGCAGAGACTTTATTGCTATGACTATGGGAACCTCTTTCAGGAACAAGGATCCGCCAAACAAAGCATAGCAAGAGTATTTTTTGTCACCAAGCACATTAGACTTGTTAAAAGACTTTAAATCAGGCATACTGGAGAAAGGTTGTCACACTTAAGAGAAGTGAAGACATGGGGAACACGTGACAGAAGGCTCCCACACTTCCCTTGTGAAAGAGGCATGGCCAGGGGCCTATCTCAAGCTCTCGCCCACAAGCACAGCAGGAGGACTTAGTCCATGCACTGCGACAGAGCTACAATGTCACAGGAATTGCAGAGTAACAGCAGGACAACTTCCAACCTTGGAGCGCTGCAAAAGATGGGTACAAGCTCCTGAGAAAAGCCAGACTGGAAAGTTAAGGAGTGTGGGTTTCAAACTGTGCAAAGGACTCACTACAATACTGCTCTGCCTGGAACCACACTCTGCCGAACCTATTGCTCACAAACAAGGAAGAGCCAGACAGAGATGCGGAAGTCAAGACCAGCCTTGACCACAGCAACCATGACATTATGGAGTATAGGATCCAGAGAGAAATGAGAAAAACAAATAGTACAGTGCAAGACAAAGTACATACAGCTAAGACATGGCACTTCAGGAGAGCAGATTTCAGCTTGTTCAGGAAACTTCTTGGTAGAGTCTCCTGGAAGAACCATGGAGGTAAAGGAAAAAGTTTGAGAGAGCTGGCTGATCTTCAAGGACAGCCTCCTCAAAGCACAAGAGGGACTATTTCTGCATGCAGGAATTCAAGCAGGCCTGGTAATGGACCAGTATGAAAGAAAAGGGAACCTTCGACTGAGCTCAAATGCAAAACAGAGTACATGGAATGTGGAAGAAGGAGTGGGAGGAATATACAGACATTATCTAATCATGCGGGGGTGGACTTAGATAAGCCAAAGTTCCACTGTAGTTGAAACAAACAATGGATGCGGAGTGCAATACAAAGAGGAGAAAACATTTTATTTTTTTCCTCCAAAACCAAAGTTACACAACAGAAACAGAAAATAGATCTTTGTACAAAAGGGCATTATGTACATTAGCATCTGGTACATATGCTTTTCTTAGAAATGTAAAAGCAAAATCTGAAGAATCAGAGCTTCTAAATGTGAACTTGAAGTCTGATCAGTTAGCAATATATACAATTTTACCTTACCAGTTGTACTAGCTTACTCATAACCCTGTCTAAAAGAAATCACATATGCTTCTGCTTGGCATGACTTCTAAGATCCAGAACATAGCAGCCTGAATCTCTTGACATGGCAACAGAATTTTTGCCCTGAGAAGCAATCACTTCCAGAAATGGACCCTAAATGAGATCCTGTTACAACACCTCTATGAACACAGGTACGCTTTAACCTCTTTCTGCTCTTTGCTAACGAATACATACAAACAGGACAGCCTGGTTAGAGATTATCTAGTGTTCTGATTATACTTTGCTAGTGAAACAGTCATGGGTCTCAGAAGTGGCACTTTCTGTTGAAGCAAATTCTTAAGCTTTTCCTAGCAAAGAGTAAGAGATACCACCACCCTTGCCATAACCTATGCATTTACCATCACTTTGCTGTCTTTTCCTTCATCCTATAATAGATCCCAGCCAAGACACAGCCAGCATATATTTATTAGACACTAGTCATGGAAAATGTAGAAGAATCAGCCTAGTGCAACTATGAGCAGTGGGGGGAAAACCAGAAATACCTTAATTCTAGATTTTATAAAAGCATAACTTTTCCAAGACGTGCTGTCCACATATACACTCTTAATAC
>JAOEHY010032000.1:0-15988 GCA_025447955.1 Psilopsiagon aurifrons
GTAGTGGTTTGTGTTATACCTTAGTTATTAAAGTGTTCTTATCTCAACCTGTGGGAGTTGCATTCTTTTGATTTTCCATGTAGCAAACTGTGTGACTGATTTACGGCCTAAACCATGACAGTTGGTCATGGGTGGCCAAAAGCAGATGAGCAAGAAGAGCTTCAAATTATCATTAGTAACATCAACCAAGTAGAACAGCTCATATGAAGACTTTCTTTCCTTTTTCTCTGAGAAGTCTACACTCCTGGTGAGCTTGGCTTTGAAGGACTCATCATAAAGGATTTAAAGGACAGCAAGCTAAATCCACCTCAACTTTACACCACAATGTCAACCTGGAAGGCCCTTCATTACAAGTAAGTGTTCCAAACTACCTTTATTTCTATTTTTTTTTAATCATCTTGGCCTGTTCAGTCCTTGCTCCCTCTTTTGAGCTTATCCGTGGGAATCACTTCATATCTGTGTGTGTTGATAATTTTTGTGATGTAGAAATATCTTCAGCAAAACGATCCTGAAGATATCATATTCTTTTAATAAAAATTACTCATCCCAAAGCAAGACAAGGGATATCATGTTGCTGTGTCTTAGATGTGAAATACTAGCCTTTGAAATTCTGTGGCATTGAGCTAAGAAGCCTGCCTGGCAATGTGGTGTGTAGGGGCAGTGATTTAAAGATCATTTTAGACAATAGATGTGTTTTATTGCATTGAACACTTCTCCTTCCCCAAAATTTAAAATTTAAAGCATGCCTCCTCTGAGCATAAAGGCAAATTTTTGCTTTCTGAGATGGAACAAAGTATTTCCTTGATGAAAAAAATATGATTTTGATTTTAAGCAGTAGGAACATTTTCCCACTGCATATTTTCCATGCTGTGGAGATTAACTGTCCACCAAGTATTTCAAATGTGAATTTTTAAACAAACAGCTCTGCTGAAAGACATTTTCTTCCTAATTATTTATTAAAGCATAGCCCTAAATGTTGTAATTCCAAACCATACCCTCCCAGCACTCCCTTGCCCAGATAACAGGGTATCATCCCCAAATCCCCTATGCATAAAGGAAGCTTTTCATTCTGCTTGGAGAATTTGAAAAGCAGGAGGATAAAGTTAATGGCCTGGAAATGAACATAGAAAGAAAGGAATGATATCATTTCATCTTTAAACCTTAAAATGAGGGGTAAAAAAAAAAAAAAACCAGACACAATAAACTTAACCTAAGCAGATGGTTCACAGATATGTACATGAAAAAATGAAATGGCACAGATACTTTCATCTAGTGAAAAACCAAGTAGGCTCCCTTGAGCTATGGTGTTTAACACTGATTTATACCTTCTAGGAATCTGGCCTGGGAGATGAGTGGGGCTAATTCCTCTTTAAAAGAAAAAACAACCATTTTCCTTTATCCATTTAACATTCAAACATCTCATTAACCTAAATTAAATGCTTTCTTGTAGAATTTTAATTCAGCACAGTGACCCCCGAAATGGAAAGGCCACTTACAATTACAAACTCCATAGTACAGCCATCACACTTTGCATCTTGCAGATATCCTTATCATCCCAGTCATGTTTCTCGCCTTGGCAAATAAGAAACTTTTTTCTCTGTGTTGTATGTGTGTGTGACGGTAGATTTTCACTTATGTGCTTTTCTGTTAGTGTTCTTTAATTTATGTGGCTTTGGCAAAGTAATAAAGGGAAGGAAAGGGATATACGGCCATTATTTTGTCTCCTATAAGTTTCTGGGTTCTATAGAAATGGTCCAAGAGGAAAAAAACTACCCATATAGTAGTCACTCCAAGGACAGCCCAGGAAAGTCTCCCTGGTTCACCTGGCAGCTTAGGCCTGCCTTGTGCTTTGCGAGGTAAGGTTAATGTTCAGGCAAGAGGCTGCCACTGAAAGGGCAGGTTTAAGTTTCCTTGGAGGTTCAACAGAAATCTCTCTCAGGCAGCTCTGAGCTCTCCTGAAAAACAAAACACCAGAGTGCTTCTCATCACATCAAAAGGGCCTTCTGAAGAGAGACTGGTGCAAGTGTTTTCAGAATAGCCATAATGTTTTCCTGTCATGTGGAGCATGAAAGGAAGCTTCAGGCATAAGCATAAGGAGGAGAAACAGTCCTAAAGCCCTTGAGATACAAGAACTGTTTATGCAACCTGTTGATACAACTCCACTGACAATGGTACCCTGCTTTATGCTGCAGAGAAAGCATTGCCTAATTTCTTTCAAAGACAGCTCAGTGATATACCAATAAATGTAGCTTAATTAACTGGAAGGTGTGTGTAGAGATAAGTTTTTAGGTGCCTAAATGATCTTTCTGGTGTGTTTGCTAAACTCTCTGTATAGCATATGCCTCTGGCCCACATTAGTCTGCTTAGCTGAACAGGCCTTTGGGTCAGCTGAGCAATGCAACGTGTCCTGTGTGCCCTTACCCTGCAGCTGGCATGAAGACAATTGTAATTATGGTATTGTATTTGTCACACAATGCACCGGCATTTGATGAGGCTGTCCTTGTGTGCTCAGTCAGGTGAAATGTCCCACCAAGCTGTGGATCCACAGCTGATTTGCCCAGCTCAATCTGGCTCTGGGGTAGCCTCAGGGTTGATGTGGGTAGAGTCAAATAATGAGAGTTTCTGCCTGCTGTGACAAACAAGCAAACAAAAAGATTAAGTACCTTTTTTTCTGACTAAAGACTAAGTCTCATTTCAGGTGCTTATATCAAAAATTGAGATTAACTCCATGCTAGTCCAGGTAGAGCTGAAACTCTGTTTTCAGTTTATAAGTTGCTTGCACGCAAGTAGGCACTTATATGTATCTAAGTATCTCAGATACCTACATGTAGCTCGGTATTTCCAGGGCTGAAAATTTGGGTTTGGTCCTACACCTGAGCCTGAACAGTTTCTTCTACCTATGGGCCTCATGGATGCTAACACAGGTTAGTTACTGAAGCCAGAGCTGGTTACTGCTATTTTTTAAATGATGGTGTGGACCAGTGTCTATGTAGAGCCTGTTTCCTCCTCTCTAGTCCTCCTTACAGTGAAGGATTGTCTGTGAGAATTATAAACCCACCTCTTTGCCAGCTCCCTGGTAAACATCCTGTGCACCTTACTAGACCAGTCTGGGCCATTTGTACCAGCTGGTACTTTATACAGAAAGTATCCTAGAAGAGGGTTTCACTCTACAACAGTTAGGATACTTGTGTCCCAAAGACCGCGTACCACAAGGCACCCAGAAAACCTCCCTTACTCCTTCCTCCCCCTCAGCAAAGAGCTGCAGACTCGCTATCTGTGCCCTGACAAACTGTGGGTCTATTGGGCACATTTCTAGCTCTGTTTTCACTGAGAAGTTGTGAGCCCCCAGTGGCTGGTAGTACAGCAGAAGCTCGAGTTCTCTGTAGTTATTCACCTTTCAGAGTAACTCAGTTGTCTGTGAGGAAGGATTATACTGAACCTCATGACACCTAGAGGAAGGGCAATTCATCTGATCAAAGGTATTGTCCCTCACCAAACACATCCACGCCTCTTTCCAACCCCATCCCCTGAAAAGGGAAGGACTGGCACAAGAATACCAGTGTATTTTCTCTTATCGAGGCCACCCAAGTGATTCAGGGAAGGGTTTAATCTGCTGAGCAGAAATTATGTCTATTATTTCTCAGTTTCTGTTCTCCTTTTTGAATAAAAAGGAATTCAATCCACCAGAATCCCAGTGGATCCACAAGCCTCCCAGTCATCTGTCTTAACTAGAAAGAAATGAATTTAATCTCCATAGATTATATTGCACACTGCATTGCCAGCTGTCTTCTAGCAGGGGCTTCCTTCACTCAAAGGTCATAGTACAAATCCCTTGATTAAAAACCAACAACAAACACATTTAAAATGGGTAAAACTACAAGATGCTGCCATAAAGCAGATTATGTGAAGTAGATACTGTTAAAACAGTTTAAATGCCTGTTTCAGGCACGAGCTAAGTTATCTCAAAGCATATTAGAGAAAGCAATAAAATTTAATAGCCAGCAGTAAAGTGTTTATGCCTGGCTCTGAACACCATATTGCTCAACTTCAGAACATGTTAACTTTGCCGCATGGGTCAGTCATATCCAGCAAATGGAGTTTGGCCCTTGTTGGAGATGGGATTATATCTGCTTGGGGTGAGTTCAGCAGAGACTCTCCAGAGAGCCCACAGATGGGGAAATGAAGAATCCATTGCTGCTGTCTGGGCAGTAGCTCTGGCTTGTACTTCCAGAGGAGCTGATTCAGTTGGAAAGTCTGTGCGTTGTGTGCATGTGTATGTGTGTTGAGACACAGACACTGGGAGGGTAGCATTGAGTTTCAACCTAAAAGCAATTGCTTTTTCCAGTCTAGAATGAAGGCTGAAGTTGTACTGTGGTGCATCCTATGACTGCCAGCATTGTGCCATGTTAGAGATGGTCCCAATGGTCATTTTCTGATGGATGACCCCTGAAAGTGTGAACCTGTCAGTGCATACGGACACCAGAAAAGATGTGGCCCTACAGAAAAGACAAGTTTCTCATACTGACCAGAAAAAGAAAAAAAAAAAAAAAAAAAGAAAAATAACAGTTCCACAAAACTGTTTTGACTTTACAGCATCAGTACCTTTGCAGAATTATTTACACAAATTTAAAGAACATTCATCCACTGCGTAGAATATATCACAAGTACTTACAATTGACAGGAAAGTCTAGAAAACTTTAGAACCTACCTATAATGCTTCTAGGACACCACAGAATGTTTTTTTCCAGTGGCTGCAGTGGCATGAAAGGTGTTCTATTCACAAATATTTACAAGATCTATTCAGACTGGTAAATTTTTATGATAATAAATAAGTGAAAATATATTGGCTCAAGTAAGAAAACCAAGCTACTGATTTCTAAACAAAACACGCAATCCATAGCTAGATACTGGTGGCACCCTCCGAGACCAGGGGGTTACAGGTGTGCTGAAACTTTTCCTTTTTTATTCAAACCAGCTTAAATGGTTTCGTAAATATAAAAATGTGCTCCTTTTTGGATATAGATAAAAATATTTAATGCTTCTATTTCATCTGCTCATGTAGGTTTTACAATATTCCATGTTTATTCCAATGTGGATGGTACTGAATTCTGATCACACCAGTTTCCTTCAGGATTTATCAGATTTGAGAGACATCCTGCAGACAGCTGGCTGAAAATCCCACGGCAGTTTCTTATTTTCCTCCTTTTTCTAACCAGAACAAAGGGATTCGTTGAGTGATCAGAATACAAAGCTTCCTCTCAGCATCACGGGAGGAGATAAAATAATTCAATCTATGGTCTCTGTTCCATTAAGACTTGGTGCTTTCTTCAGTAACAGTATTTGAAATGTGTTTGACTATCTCTGTCCCGATGTAGAAGAGGGACTTTTCTCACTGCAGCATCTCAGAGTCTTTTTCATGTTCTTTACTCTGGACAGTAAAATTAAGTTCATAAAGGCATTTGGCAAGTGTGGAGGAAGCTTCCATATTACTAATGGCTAGCACTGATAGATGATTTTCATGTCTTTTTAGCAATCTGGAAAAGAATAACCAAAGCATCATCAGTATGAAGGTTTATTGCAGTATTTCTTCCTGTGGCATACACATTTTCAGTATTGAAATCATTTTCAGAGGCTTCTTGCTGATAAGGAAATCCTGTAGTCACATTGTAAAGCATGCACCCACTTATTGTAATTACTTTTCAGCAGCTATTACAAATTTTAAGAGTTCGAAGTCCTCCAAAGTTATAAACAGGGGAGGAAAGGGGAAGAAATGAGAGATTTGCACAGAAGAAGTAAACCCACAGACAGAAGATTTCTGCAATCTGCTCTGACCAGCTCCAAAGTAATTAACACGGGCACTGCCACCAGTGTAGCTGGCAGAGCAGGGAGTTCACAATGCTGATCACACAAGACATCAGGTCAATGCTGAAAGGGTTTGGCACTGCTGGCTACACTGCTGGCAGCTCCTGAACTTGCTAGCCTAAAGATAACTGGAACATGAATGTAACAAATTATAAGATGGCTCAAACAAATGCTGGTCCAGTAACTGAGAAAGCTTCTGCTCACAACAACAAACTCCATTGCTCTGGTAAGGATTCCCAGTTCCACAAGCACACTGACACAATGGTAGGCCCTGCCTCAGAGCTGGGCATCACCCCCCATGACCACTGACAGCTGTGGCACACATTATTAAGGAAACCAGCCAGTTCTCAGGGCAAAGCACAACACACATGCTTCAGAACCATTCTTCAGTCCTGTTCTTTAATTTAATTAAAGAAGTGAATGAGGCAAAGGCTTTCAGAGAGGCCTGAGCCTTCTTTGGTGCAGTATCTACTTGTTCACATTATGTGGGAGAAACTGAGTGCTAAAAAAATTATATTTAAGTCATCATGGCTCATGAGTAATGCCAACACTTGTACAGAAGAAGGGTACGCTATAGCCCAGAAAATCCCACACCACTATAAATGTGGAAAACTCTTTCTGTGACAAGTATACAATACATATTTACATGGACATGGCAAAGGAAAATACTCGAGGATGCTGCCAATGGTAAAATTAATAGCAAAACCTGTTCCATGTTTGACTTAATGGAACTTTTTGTGAGTTTTTAACACTGAAAGAGACAAGAATATTCAGAATTAATTATTAGAAAAGTGCTTCAAAATGCTTCATGAATATTCTAAAGATCTAAACTTTCAAAGATTTCTTAAATCTGAGAACACTGAAGCCACAGACTTAATTCAGATTATAAGGAGCCTCTGGAAGTTGTGTGGACCAACTCCTGCCCAAAGCAGCGCCAATTCCTCAGCTAGATCACACTGCCCAATATTATATACAGTCGACTTTTGAACACCTAAGAGGATAGAGATTGCACAGCCTCTCTGGGGAGCTTGCTCCCGTGTTCAATCATCTCTTGTGATTATTTTTTTACTCAGGATATCCAACTGGCACTTCCCTCACTGCAACCTCTGCTCATTTCCCAACATCCTTTCACCACACTCAAGAGTTTCTCTCTGTCTTCACTACAACCCCCAGTCAGGTAGCAGAGGACAGAAGTACAGTTTCTACAATCAGTGTCAAAACTCTTTTGTTTAGAACTACACCTAGGAAATTCCTCCCTCTAGACAGGTTTTGAAGGACAAATTAACAGATTATTATTAGTAATCATTATTTCTGCTATTATGAAGCTGAACAAACCAAAACAAAACCAAAAAACCACTCAGCTTGTAAGCACCTGGAAAAAACAGCAGCAGCATGAATGGTGATTACTGGCACAGTAAGTAAATACTACTCATTTTACATCATAAAGAACATTTCCTACTTAGCACCACATGTCAGTATTGGTCTATTTACTTACTGAAGGATCTTCTACAAGGGAGAGGAAAGCTGAGAGAGTCTCATTTATTAGAGTTAAGTATGGACAGGAAAGCAACAGAGGCAGGAAGTATGGAATGCAACTGTGTGACTCCACAACTTATTAATGTGCTTGTGAGAGCCCATGCTCCTCTTTATCAAGCTCAGATTAAAGGGAAGTTGCTTACAGAAGAATTAGTTTTCAGATTCTTGCACTACTGTCTTCAGGAAGAAAAAAACAGACCTGCAGCAAAGGTTTCTCTCATCTGTCTCCAAAAATTTAACCTGTTGAGTTTACCAGACACATTCCAGGAGTCTGGATCACAAATACTGTCTGAGGCAAGGTAATGCTGAGAACTTGTGTGAGGAATTAAACAGTGCAGAACTGACAGAGAAACTATACTGTCAATATACCTATTGGTGTTCCTAAAGGCTAACTAAGGCTAACTAACACCTACCTATTCTCTGGCACTTAACAGAGACAACATTGCCCACTGGTATTAGAAGAATCATGCAATGCTTACCTGCGACCACATTCTGAATATTTACCAATATTTTTTAATATTAAGGCAGCTGTTAATCGGATGTGTTTAGTTATTGGTCCCTCTTTCTCATCCTGCAGACGAGAAGAAATAAAGTAAAACCCCTGTAGTAGCAGGCAACAATATATAATACTGAAGTCAAACAATACTAACTGTGAAATCTCTGAAGACAAGGTTTCTTGATCCCCTCCTTAATGCCATCAGGGCAGCACTCGGATGATTCACAATGGCCTTCTGTGCTCTGGGAGTAGAGGCAGTACCCCCTGCAGCTGGCTGCCTACGTTAGTAAAGAAAGAATTCATAAAAATAAGCTCTGCACCACTTTTGAGGAGATTAACAACTGAAATTTTATTTAACAATTTTTAACCCATCTGAACAGAGACACAAAGATCCATTAATACCGGGTGATGGTAAGTGATTTGTCTTTTGTTTCCACAGAGATAAATCTTACTGCAAAGCATTCGGAAGAGTCATGTGCTTTATTTTATGGGAAGATATGCTTTTCTTGAAGTACTGCTCATCACCCATGACATTTGCAATGTAAAAGTAATGTAAGTGTACTAATGACACAGCCACTTCCTGACGTGTACCGATTTAAAGGAATGTTTTATCAGACAGGCTGTAACAGGAACTGGTATAGCAGCTATGCAAATGTCATCTGAGATTTGGCCAGAGAATGTCCTTAGAATATTGCTATTCAAAACTTGACACAGCTCATTGGGACCATTAGACACCAAGACAATATAAAATACGCATTAACTGTGGTTAGTGAGGAGTAATATAAGAACATGATTTAAGTTATAATGTAAGACATAAACCATCCAATTGTTAAAATAGATCAAATATTTGTAAAACACATTACCTGCTGCTGCGGCTTTCAGACTGAGATTAATAAATTAAGCAGGGTATTTTATAAAGCTGGTACAAATAAATACATCAGAACCAAATTCTCCATTTTCAGTATTAACACTGAAGTCTATTTAATCTAAAACTGAAATTACTCACTCAATTCCAATTTAGAATGCATAAATATGCAACTTCACTTAAGTAAGACCCATAACTACATCCAAAAAGGGAAGTCTGGCACTATCAACGGTGAAAAATATCACCATGCTTCAACATACTGAACGATATTATTATGAAACCTTTTAAGACCCTAGTAGAACCTGATTAAGTGCAAGCAGTGCTCATGTGCAAAGGCATGAATCAAATGCGTACGTTTAAGTTTTAAAATTAGTTAGCCTGTGAGAGTATTATTTAGGCATCTTTCACTGTAAGTGAATGTTCAAAGAGTAAAACCTGAACTCTCTATATTCAGAGAGACTTTCTTCAGAAACTGAAATTCTAACAAGGAAACCTATCTAGAAGCTATAAAATTGGTTCATATGAGCAGCTTTGAACCACAAAACAGAAAAACTAAGAAGTATTAACAGACAGACTTCTCCTTAAAAATGCTGCTCACACTGTCATCCTTCTCTGAATGGAAATAAGAGTTTGAGAACCTTTATGAAGGAAATGGAGAAGGGCTGAGGCTGAATTACACAACTGATAGGCAATGACATGTTTATAGGAGACTGAATACAACAGTAAAGGAATTATCATCTTCACTGGAACAGTTTTGTTTTCCTTGTATTGAGAAGAACAAGGATTCATCAGTGGAGGCTGTTCCCATTGCCTCTCTTTGACAGCTATCATGTTACATTTCAGAAAACTGAAGTAACAGTGCCTTAATTTTAGAAATACTGAAAAAGGGGCAGTTGCAATAAATTAGGAATGTATTCCTAATACATTAAGGAGACAGTCAAAAAGTGTCTTCTCTTTTTAATTCTGGAAAAAAAGAAGTTGATAAAAAAGTCCCTGATTCATCCAGCAGACTGACTTGTGTCTGTGAGCAAGTATCTCTCAAGAAACATCTAGATTCTTGAATTCATTTTAGCAACATTCGCCTTAACCTCAAACCATACCTTTCATCTTATGATTTAAAGTTATCTCTCCTCCCACTCCCATAGTGCATGAAAAGTATTTCTGGTTGCTTATGCTATCACCTTTGCTTCAGAGGCAGCAAGGAAAAAAAACCTAAAATGAATCCAAAAAGATTCAAATGCACAAAGCTACAGTCAACATAAACTGACAGTGCTACCTGACCTTCCAGAATGCAACATTCAGCTACCTCTGAAAACCAGAAGAGGAAGAGTTAACACAATACCACCGTAAAAACAAAGATACAGAATTAAGGTCTACAACCAACTCTGTAATATATCTTAACTTCACCTACCTGGTTCTAGCAAAAGCCATTACAGATTTTTTCAAGTACGTATAAGTGTCATGATAGACAGAAACCATGATTAGAAGAATGGGCCCTTATTTGTTCCACCGTGTTCCACAGATTTTACTTCCAGCAGCAGTAACACTCTATCCACACTCTCTGATGTAGGTGCAGTTTTACTGAATGGTGATGGATTAAATGAAGAAAGTTGGCCTAATTAATGCCTAAAAGTCAGTGACCTTCACATGCTTCACCTCAGCACCAGGTTTTTAAGTTGTTTCAGCTCCAAGGAAGAATTTAGTCACATGGATTATCAGTGTATGCTGCTCTATTTGACAAGTTTCTCAACATGGACCCAACAAAAAGTAAATTAAGTCAAAACCTTGGCAGCCAGCTTTCCAACATGACCATGTAAGCCAATTTAAGGTGCTCTGTTGGAGCAAGCTTAAGGTTTTGTTTGACAAGTCTTTTGTTTCAGCAAGTGAATTATCAAGCCTTGTCTTCCTCATGTAGCTAGATGCTCTTATTAGTTGTGTGAACGTAACTCTGTAGCAGCTCTGTAAGATTATGTGGGATACACATTACATTTAGTCAAAATATTCCTGTTTACTGATTTTTTCTTTGGTATAAGAGGACTAATGAAGGCATGAGGGAAGAGAGTAAAAGTAACCGACAGGGAACCTCCATTATTTCATATAAAATGAGTGTATAACTGTGAATGCTAACAAAGAAAGGTCTCATCCCTCTCTTTTGTTCCAGGCCACCTACTGTACTGATGTTCTACTGACCATAAGCCAGCTGTATTCTACTCATCTGAAAAATCCACTTCTAAAATTTGTTAGGTTTTTCTAAAACTAGAATTGATTTACCATGCAATCAGACAAAACCTAAACTAGTTCTCTCATTGTAAGCAGTGCACAGCTATGAGAAGGAACAAGGATGGCAGAGAGACTCAAACCATCCTACTCAGAGTTGTGAATGCTCTTATTTCAGCTTACATTCTGAAATTACATTCTTAGTATCTTGTGTTATTGAAGTCTCAATTATTTCAGCAGGAGCTGGTTATGAATATAAATTTCTACTTCCCAAATCCCACTTAACTAGTGCATACTGCCTCGGAAGAGGGGACATACGACTGTTTTTTTCTAATATGAGTACTTGCATCAATTTTAAAGAAGCCTGTGAGGACAAGTAGCTACTGGATGTGTTACCTGTATGACAGAATGCTTTTGAAAAGGCAGAGTTAAGCTCATACCATGCTAGTAGATGGTATCAGCCCTACACTTCCCACTTACCAAGTATTTAAGGCTACATTAACACAGTTCTTCATTTTGTGATTTTCAGAGGTCTGAATGTTGTTCAGTGTAATGAAACAAGGCACCATAAACCAATCGTAAGTCTGTGGTAAGAAGTTTGTTTATATTAAAAAAAGTAAAAGGACTCCCAAACTAAATTTATCAACTTTCATACTCAACTTCCTCTGCTGCCTCCAGCAGCTTGGTAGCAATTTAAGAAGCCACAGAACAGACTGCAAAAAATCTGCCTGGGACAGTGTAATTACATCTTTAGCTTGCAACAAAAAGATTCCAGTTGGTTACTAACAAAGACCTAGTCTTAATACACTTGCACAATTAAGTGAACTCTGAAAAACTCCAATATTAACATAACCATCCCCACAACCCCAAAGCAATAGGGTTGCGCTCTCCAATATTAATTCCAGATGTTTGAAATAATTTTGGGAAAGAGGAGAGCCAGAACTGACTCCAGGTAGCAGCACAAAATTAGAAGACTCAAAGGAGTTGGTATTTATCTTGCTTGCTTGTTTATATTACAAGAGTCCCTGGACCAAATTAGCCCAAATTTGGACCATAAGACTGGAAGGAGCACAGCAAGTTACAAGACAATCCACCTCAGCTGATGAAACCGCTGAACTGTACACAACAAGTAACTTTCCACTTGGATTACAAGCATTTTCCAGTTGTAATAGAAGTTATAAACAGCTCTACAGTTGGTGAAAAATCAGAATAAAATGTTGAGAACAATATTCAAAGAGTACTGACCATATACCTGAAGAAATTACCTGTTTTTTAATAACTGCAACCACACTTCCATAGCACCATCTTTTCGCTCCTTTGCCCATTTTGTCTTACTCTAACGCACCTCAAATTTGATTACTACTATAGACTCTACATAACAAGATTTTCATCTGATAAGCCAAGTTATAAATACATAAATTCTTCTGATAATTTCTAATTGTTTAATTTTCTCTACTGCTAATGAGGCTCAGGTCTCTTACTTATTAGAAGGCTTCTGATTTCCTGCCTGTCCAAGTTCATCTTGCTTTAATCCTGCAAGCAAAGCATCTCTGGAACAGTGCTTATCCTGCTTAAAGAGAAGAGAAAAGACAGTGAGAAAGGTAAGTGGAAATTTATCATGAAATTCCTACTATTTTCTGAAGTAATACGTAAAAGAAAATCTGCACCTGTAAATGGGTAATGAAGGAAAACCTTTGCCGCTGGAAAGGTTCACATCCCTCCCATAAGCACTGCCCTGGGTAGACATCTTTTCCTCCATGTTCAGTTGCTGCATGATAGAAAACCTGTGATGGTGTCTGAAACCACCTACAAAAAAAAAAAAGGGGGTTGGGGGGGAGATGAATTTAAGGGTTTTTTTCAGTTAATGATAAATTGCAAATATCACAAACAAACCCCTACTTGCTAATGGCTTTTATTTTCAGAAATGAGACAGGCAATGATAAACAGAAAGTAAAAAAATTTTTAGAAGGAAAATCATGTACATGTATTACTGGTGAGCTACCAATAAACAGCAATATGATTTTACCAAGTTTGATTTAAATACCATGGTTCTATTTTTCTATTTATACTTAACCAAAGCAATAATGCATTTTAATTCCAACCGGAATGATGGAGAAAAGATGAAGTTCTCCTAAGCCTGGCCCTGTAACAGAACAGTATTTCATGTATTCTATTTGGTGAAAGCATAAGCATGAAACACTTTACAGTTTGTTCATCCTGATAAGGGTTTTCTTCCAGTTCAAAGTGGCAGAAGAGTTACAACTCACTGTGAACACTACCCCAAAATACTGGTGAATCAACAGTTCTTAGATCTGTGTTTTCAAATTGTCAATTAGACAAAAGAATTAACTATTGTAATGTATACCAAATGGTAATGGAGAATCACTGTATTTCAAAAAAAAAAAAAACCACCCAAAACAGTAAATGAAAATATGAAGTGACTCAAAAGTGGTTTGGGTTTTTTTTTTTTGGTCTAGATAATATTTTAAGGTGTTAAAGTGTTACAAATTACATCTTTCACTTCAACATAGAAAAAACAAAAGACTTAGCTGCTTACAGCTCATTTCAATACAACTAACCCAGCTCATCAACACCCACTTAAGGCTTGGACAGAAGAGGTCTAGAAACCCAGCTGTTGCCATTTGGGAAGTCACTACCACTAGCTGTCTTCACACACGTCCTGGATAGATGCCGTTAGCGCAGCAGTCTTACTGAAGAGGAAACACACGCACCAACCTCAGCCACTTGGGCTCACATGCCAGTATTTTAGTTTCAGTTAATGAGAAAAGTATTTGCATTAACATGTTTGAATGAATTCACTAGGCTGAACAGTGCCAAGAGGGAGATGACCTCCAATAAGAGAGTTACAACAAGCAGCTAAGGATGGAGTACATTTTTAACTCGCAGCACTCACCTATGGACAAGATTAAGTCAGAACTCTCAGCATATGAATAGCAGATCAGTAGGTGCTTTGATCCAGCCACCTCTTTCCACATCCTATTGCTCGTTTCAATAGTGTTCATTATGCAAACATACTTGAAACTGATACACAGGCCTAAGCGTAGATACTGTTATCTGAACCCCCTAAAAATGTCAAAGAGCTAATTTCACCCAGAGACAAGTCTTTGTCATAAACTGAATCCTACTGCTATAACCACCTGCATCACAGCAAATACCTTCTGCAACACAGGAACTACCTTCTGCGTAGGCAATAAATACTCCTCGCTAAAAAAGCATTCATCTTTTCCATGCCAGTCAGCTCTTACTGGGAAGGGAACCTGCGAAGGAGAAACACCCACCTCTTGCTGTTGGCCCAGACAGCCCATAGCAGAAAATGAAAATTAAATGGTTTACATCTACATTGACTCAACAGCAAAAGTTGATGTTTCAGAGAATACCAAGATGTCTTCCCACAATTAAGGGGAAAGTCAATATATAAACTTAAGCCTGGCACAAATATGAATAAATCCTGGAATGGATGAAGCAAATTTCATGGTGTAAGTGAAACCCAAAATGTTGTTTATACATTTTATTCAACATACCAAGGCTTTAAGAAAAAATAAAGCTATTTAAGCTGTGTCGGTTCATTCACTGTATAATACATTCAGTGTTATACTCAGTCACTGGTCTAAGATGACTCAAATTTACTACCACTTTGCAAAAAAAGTTTTCCTTAAAGAAATATCTGAACATAGTAAGAAAAAAAAAAAAAAAGTACTGAGAAAACATGAGAATATGGTCAGTTGACTCATTTCCCACTTGATTTCTCCACTATTCGGTTCAGCTGCTGGACAGAACATTAAACTAATAGCTGACTTGACAGGCAGTGGAGATGCAATAGCATTTCCAATATACTTTTTAAACTCAACAGCACACATCTCCTGCCTACCTGTGAAACCAAATAGCAGCTTTTAATTAAGCTGAATACAATTAGCAGTACTTGGAAACAGAGGAACTTCAAAGGAAAACGCCTACTTTCTGTTACATCCTCAAGGCAATGCAGTGTGGTGACTAACACTTTTTAAGAGTCTTACCTGAATACGTCTCCAAGCAGCCAATCATTTCAATTGTCATTGTTTAAGTCCAGCTGGTAACTCATAACTATGCAGCTGCTCTCTCACTCCTCCCCTTGTTTCTCCCCCCCACTCCCAGAGGGATGAGGAGGAGAATTGAAAGAATGTAACTCCCAAAGGCTGAGACAAGAACAGTGCAGTAACTAAGGTATAACACAAACCACTGCTGCTACCACCAATAATAACAGGAGAAGTAACAATGGTAGAGAACACAACCGCTCACCACCCGCTAGCCGATACTGAGCCCAACCAAGCAGTGATCTCACACTTCCGGGTAGCTGCCCCCAGTTTCTATACTGGGCATGACGTGCTGTGGTACGGAATACCTCTTTGGCTAGTCTGGGTCAGGTGTCCTGTCTCTCCTTCCTCCTGGCTTCCTCTCCTCCCTGGCAGAGCATGAGACTCAGAAAGTCCTTGATCAGATTAAACATTACTGAGCAGCAACTAAAACCATCGGTATTATCAGCACTGTTCCCAAGCTGAAGTCAAAAACACAGCACTGCACCAGCTACTAAGCAGAAGAAAAATGACTGCTACTGCTGAACCCAGGACAACTATTTGCATAACTGGGCTTGATCTGGTTGTGGTCTTCAGACACAACTAAATCTGTAGTGTAATTTCAAAATCTTGGTATAATGTTTCCTAATTCAGTTTTAAGAACCCACACAGCAGAACCCACACCCATGCCACTGGAATATTGCTGACCACAGCAGTCACAGAATCATAGAATAGTTAGGGTTGGAAAGGACCTTAAGATCATGCAGTTCCAACCCCCCCTGCCATGGGCAGGGACACCTCCCACTAAACCGTATCACCCAAGGCTCTGTCCAACCAGGCCTTGAACACCACCAGGGATGGAGCATTCACAACTTCCCTGGGCAGCCCATTCCAGCGCCTCACCACCCTTACAGTAAAGAATTTCTTCCTCATATCCAATCT